>CM028139.1:11552677-11585919 GCA_016403345.1 Corylus heterophylla | reverse complement strand
GAGTCAAAATGGACCTAAAAACTTCTTTATTTGTCTTCTTTTCCGTCCACAACTTGCCCACCAGACAGTAAGCACCATGAACTCTTGCTTCCCCAACATCTTCCTCAGTCACCACAATCCCGACCTGCTCACCCTTCGTTAGCGCTGGTCCTTCTGCCATTAACTGTTGAAACCTCCTCGACCTAAAAACAGGCCGGAGACTAACCCCCCACTATTGATTTCCGGTGATTCTAAGCCGTTGGCGCCTTAGAGAGACTGCTGACTTGCATGATCTATGGGTTCCACAGAAGGCATACTTTCCGTTGAGAGCTAATGGGGGAGATTTAAATTCAAAGATATGTAAAGAATGCACCAGGCATGAAGAAAAGGAAAGTGCTGGACTTTCCAAGGTGAACCTTATTGGGTATGTAGGGAGCACGAGTCAGGAGGAAAGCCCAGGAGATAAAGGCTACCCAGACCCACTTATAGAGGATGTGGCCAGAACAATCAAAGCAGCCCAAGCTGGAAAAAAGAATCTAGACACAGCTCTAGTCACGTGGAAAACAAAGTTTGAGGAAGGATCTGATACACATGCTCCAGGGAGCTCACCCACGCAGGGAGCTAAGAAGAAAAAGGGCCTTAATGGAGATGGTAAACATATTGAAAAGGGTAGGAAATTGAGTGGTAAATTAGACAGTCCGCATGGATCGAGGATGGCAGAGGCTATGGTGTAGCCCTACTGATGTGGTATTTTTGTGATAAAAAATATCAATTATAAAAATAACCACTCGCAATAACACGAATCTTTGTAGGATACGGCTATAGAGATGGTGTCGATCCTCAAGGACTGCAGGGGTTTAATTATTAAAATTTGAAAGATTAAAATTAACTTAATTAAAAAGATAATTGATTTGATTTTCTTTAAAACTTAAAGTGCATGAAAATAAAAGAGATTTAAAATAAGAGATAGTGTAGGGTATTAACTTCACCTCTATCCGCACAACAATGGCTAATCATAATTAATCTCGGAAATTCATTATATGCATGTTATAAATAAACAAGAAACTACCTTATTAAAGAATAAGCATAATCTATCTTCAGTTGGCACGAATCGTCCACCTAACCACTAAGATGCAGTACGGCCCGTCTTCCCTAGGTATAAATTATCAAATTCTTTAACAGGATACATACAATCAATGAATAAGTGTAACCCATCTTCGGTTGGCATGGACTGTCTACCTAAATTACACTAAACTAGGGTGTAGTATAATTCGTCTTCCCTAGGCATGGCCTATCAAATCCTATTGATTATATGTCAATTAAACCCATTGTATAACCATCATCCTCATAATCACAGAAAACAAGAATGATTTGAGATCAATAAAAGTAAAATACTTTCTAAGACAAGAGAAGAATTTCAGAAATATTGATTTTCGAATTTAAAAACAATTGCATTTAATAATTAAGAACATAATCAAAAGGTAACAATTCTCATAGTTATACAATCAACATGCATAAATTGAAAATCTAGAAATTAAATACAATCAAACCATTGTGCTTAGATAGGGTTATATCAACACCCCACGAAGGGGTTTAGCCGCTCATGATCTTCTAAGCTACAAAGACAAATTTCTGATTTCTAGCTCTAGGAAGCGGTGTCTCTTTTTTCAATGCTTAGAGGTCTATTTATAGGGCTTAGGAGAGTCCTAGAAGCCCTAGTAATCCTAGACGTTTCAGAGATTTAAGTCCAAATCCAATTATGATAAAGAAAACCTAAGTCCAAATCGGAATAGGATTCGCCCAAAATTGCGTTCCTATATTGCGGGACGATTTTAGCAGTACGGCACTCCGAATTGGGAAAATACTACTTCACAATGATTTGTATAAATTTGAGTTAGCTTTCCAATGCCACTTGAATCACCTCAATCGGATATTCGAGCTGAAAGTTATGATCAAAATACCTGAAACGTATGCAGAATCCAAATTTGAATCCAATCCGATTTTGACTCCAATTTGAGAAATTCCGAATTAATCCCTTCTTTTATTTGATTAAACTTAACCACAACATATAGGTCCTCTATTATGATTGGCTAAGCTTAATCATCTCAAAGTGTGCTTTTAAGCCCAAAAATCAATGGAATTAATTGCATCTTTATTTATAACCTGAAAACACAAAAACAAAACAAAATCAAACAAACAACAACGCTATGGAATTAACATATGCAAATTAAGGGGCTTGAATGTGCAACATTCAGCGCTTATCACACCCCCAAACTTACATATTGCTAGTCCCTTAGCAAAACAAAATAGAAAATATACTGAAAAACAAAAAGATAAGTCCATCTTTCGTGGGATATACGATTGCATTTAGCGTATGTAAGAAGCCTTTTAAACCCCTAGGAATTTCCTAGTGGACAAGTGAAGTCTCGTGAGGGTTTTCCAGAAATGTTACCCACAAACATCATCATCATTATGTCATTCAAAAAGATAAAGTATCACAAAAATAATGGTTCTCATTTATTAGTAAGCTTAAAATTATAAACTCCATCTTCAAAATTTCAAGGAATTCACACGTCAAATCACTTACCAATGGCAGATTGAGATACAACAAGTTTCAATTAGTGCAAAGTGAACTAATACATAATTATGAGGCTTCAAAATAATTCCAATATGAATGACTCACCATCTCAGAATTAATTGAACTTCATATCAAATGAAACAACCAAGGCATACATTTTTTTTTTCTTTTATTTTTTTTCTTTTTTATTTTTTTTTTCAGGCTTTGCAATGCTTAGCTTCCTTAAGCTTTCTAGTTGACCCATGTATCAAGTGTTAGGCCAATGTCTCCCAAATCAAATGGCATTAGGGCATTAGGTGTAAAAACACTCCTAAGGACTTACTAACTCGAGTCAAAAAGGCTACGAAGCTAAGCTAGCCATTTTATTAATCAACCCAAAATTTTCACTTTTTGACGCGAACACTCACTGCTTAATGAGGCAAGAGGTCCGGTTACTCAGCGAAAAATTCAAACTTGATTTTTTTATTTTTATTTTTTATTTTTTATACACATATATAGCATGCCAAAGTTATTCATTCAATATGTCACCCAATAGAATTCAAGATATTGAAAATAAACATAATTGGTCTCAAAATTCATACCTCACAGACATGTGCTAGTGTGCTCAAGATAGATTTAAATTGAAACAAGAAGCATCTCATGTTGCCAAAAGTAAGTAATAAGACTCAAAATCCCTAAATCATATGATCATGTGTTCATAACTTTAAGCCTACTAATGAATTTCAAACCAAAATCAAAGCTCAACCATATGCTTAAGAATGATATAACAATAATAATGGACTATGTTTTGTTTTTCCATACCCCCCAACTTAAATCATACATTGTCCCCAATGTATGTATAGAACTAAAGAAATCAAGAGTATAGGAATACCTGAATGAGTAGATGTGGGCATATCATATCCCTAAACTTGAATGCAAAAACACATGTCCTAAAAATAAAGTGATACTCTAACCAAATACCAATTAAATGCACACATTATTGTAAAAATATAAACAAAAAATGAAGCAACAATGGATAAAATAAACCTGGATGGAGATCATGTACCCTGGTGGAGTGAGGAGTCAAGCGCACAGGGCTTGCACTTGATCCTAAGAGGTATTTCTCAATGTAAGTCCGAGTTCCGAAGGATCTTACCTCGATCCTTCAGAAGTCCAATCAAGCTTTTCCATCCCTTCTTCTTTATAATCAAGTAGCACTCCACAAGGAAGAGGATTCCTCTTAACATCCCAAAACTGCTTCTCTCAGCTAATAGGTCTTGATGCTCCCCATGGCGATGTTCAGGGTGTTCATCCCGAACTGGCTTCATGATCAACCTCTTGTCTCTATGGGAGTTCTCAAAAACTAGGGTAGCCAGGGAATTTGCCAAAAAATTTTCCACCCCAATTAAATCAACTTTAGCAACCTCTAATTGAAATATGTCCCTTGTGGGGTTGTCATCAGGTGGTGGAGTACTTGAAGTGAGAGGCATAGGCTCCGGTGGGTTGCTCCATGATGGAACTTCAAATAGAGGATCAGGAGGTGGGTCTTCAACAGTTTCTCCAATGTCATCCAAGAAAAAACATGTATTCTGATCATGTGCATTTTGGAAGGCATTGAAGATGTTCAGTCTGATCTTCATATTCCTAAAGGAGATCTTCATTACTCTGGTCCGACAATTGATGCATGCTTTCGCTGTGGCGAGGAAAGGACGCCAATGGATGACTGGAATCTGCTTCTCTGGATTTAAGACCAGTTCTGTGTCCAGAACTATAAAGTCAACTGGATAGTAGAACTTGTCCACCTTGATAATGACATCTTCCACAATCCCACGGGGTTTCTTGATCGAGCGGTCAGCCAATTGCAAGACTGTACTTGTCGGTTTCAATTCCCCTAAGCCTAGTTTCTGATATACCGAGTATGGAAGCAAATTAACACCAACTCCTAAGTCGAGGAGAGCTCTCTCAATCTCAGTGTTTCCAATGACGCATGAAATTGTAGGCGCTCCAGGGTCTTTGAACTTTGGAGGAGTGTGATGCTGAATTAGAGAGCTTACTTGCTCAGCGAGAATGACCTTCCTGGGAATGTGCTTCTGATTCTTCCTCTTTTGAGTGCACAAGTCCTTGAGAAGTTTTGCATAGGCTGGAATTTGCTTGATGGCCTCAAGGAGTGGGATGTTGATTTGAACCTGCTTGAAGGTTTCCATCATGTCTTGTATCTTCTCTCCTTGTTTCCCAAAGTGGGAGGGTGCCTTAAGCCGCTTTGGGAATGGGACCTTAGGCTCATATGGTACCTCAGAAGTGGGGGCAGATGAGGAAGATGCCTCGATGCTTACTTGTTTACCCTTGTCCTGATGCAAATTCTGTGGGGCCTCAATTTGCTCATCCTTCTTTTCTTCCACATGATTGTCAACTAGTCTTCCGCTTCGCAATGTGGTGACAGCTTGAACTTGCTCCAGATGAGGTGCGCTTTCTTCTACCATGTATAGTCCCCTAGGGTTAGTCACTGGCTGACTTGGAAGCTTTCCTTCATCCCTCCTGTTGAGGGCATTGGCAAGTTGTCCTACTTGAGCTTCTAGCTTGGCAATGGATTGGGTATGTGAGTATACTCTTTCCTCTTGAGTTTTGACTGACTGCTTTATCTCGCTGATCAGCTCATTCATTGCTTTTATAATCCGATCCTCAAAATTAGACTCTGATGGAGACTAGTAGTGCTGCTGTGGAGGCCTGTAAGTGGAATGAGGTTGGCAAGGTTGCCTGTTGGATTGAGCTTGATTGTGTGGCCCTAGGGCTGGGTTGCCCGAACTTGGATTCTTCCATGAGAAATTTGGATGATTTCTTCACCCGGGGTTGTAGGTATTGGAGTATGGATCATTACCCGGTCTGGAGAAAGCTGCATTAGCCTGCTCATTAGCAACATCAGTAAAATTTTCAGCAAGAGGGTAGTTATTGACATGATGCATAGGACTTGAACAAAATGAGCAAGATTTATGTGGTGTGTGCATGTGGGCAGTATTAGGATCAAAACCAGCAATCATCAAAACTTGATCTAGCTTCTTGGTGATGGCCTCAACTACTTGATTGGCTATGTTTGGTGAATGGCCTACTTCATACAAACTCTTTGTCTTGAGTGCTTTAGGTGCTGGTGCCCTTCGTCTGGTGGAAACCTACTGAAGAGAATTGTTACTTAAGTTTTCAAACATAGACCATGCTTCATCTTCGCTTTTTAACATGAATGTTCCCCCACATGATGCATCCGCCATTTTTCTGTTGGACTCGGTCAGGCCATCATAAAAACACTGTACTAGCTGCCATTTCGGGACAGCGTGGTGTGGACATGATCTAAACAAGCTCTGCAACCTATCCTAAGTCTCATGGAAATCTTCTCCCTTATATTGGGAGAAGGTAGTGATGGCTCTCCTAGTATCATTGGTCATTCCTATGGGAAAATACTTCTTAAGAAATTCTTGCTGCAATTGAGCCCAAGAAGTAATAGAGTTAGGTGTTAAGGATTGGAACCAATGTTTGGCTTTTTCCTTTAGGGAGAATGGAAAAAGACGCATCCTTAGGGCATCCTCAGTGAATCCATTCATTTTAGTGGTATCATAAATTGCTTCAAAATCACTGAGGAAGTCATAAGGATTTTTAGTGCTAAGCACTAGGAAAGAAGGTAAACTTCGTATAGTGCTGGGCTTAATTTCATAATGGGTTGCCGTAATTTTGGGCAACCGGAGACATGTGAGAGTAGTGTAAGTGGTAGGCAGGTAATGATCTTGCAAACCTACGTGATTACCGTCTCCCATGGTCTCAGTGGAACGCTTTTTTAGCAAATTAGGGGTCCTTTGGGATCTAATTTGTCTAAGAGTGCATTCAATTTCAAGGTCGCAAGAAATTAATGGAAAAGATAAAGAATGGCGACCTAGCATAAACTAAACAGAAAAATAAAAATAAAATAAGCTCAAATAGAAAACAAACAAAGCTCACAAACGGCCTTAGATGCACTTAGGGACTGGATGCAGGTTGCCGCAAATGCACTCGATCGCACGGAAAGGTGCGCTCGAGCGTACTGCCGCAGATGGGTGCGAGCGCAAGAGTAGGGGGCTCGAGCGCTGTTGGCTTGGATCCTGCTGGAGTGCGTCTGTGCGCTCGATTGCACACGATTTGTGCTCGATCACAGTCTCAGAAAGGGCAGCTACGGTCCTGTTTGCAAATTCTAAAAAAAATTAAAACCAAAACACAAAACAGAATTCAAATTAGCAACTTAAAACAGAAAAATAAATTATTCAGCTAAAATTAATCTCTAAAATTTGACAATAAAACTATTAAGCAGTCCCCGGCAACGGCGCCAAAAAATTGATTTGGTATTTTTGTGACCAAAAATATCAATTATAAAAATAACCACTCGCAATAGGACGAATCTTTGTAGGATACGGCTATAGAGAGGGTGTCGATCCTCAGGGACTGCAGGGGTTTAATTATCAAAATTTGAATGATTAAAATTAACTTAATTAAAAAGATAATTGATTTGATTTTCTTTAACACTTAAAGTGCATGAAAATAAAAGAGATTTAAAATAAGAGATAGTGTAGGGTATTGACTTCACCTCTAACCGCATAACAATGGCTAATCATAATTAATCTCGGAAATTCATTATATGCATGTTATAAATAAACAAGAAACTACCTTATTAAAGAATAAGCATAATCTATCTTCAGTTGGCACGAATCGTCCACCTAACCACTAAGATGCGATACGGCCCGTCTTCCCTAAGTATAAAGTATCAAATTCTTTAACAGGATACATACAATCAATGAATAAGTGTAACCCATCTTCGGTAGGCACGGACTGTCTACCTAAATTACACTAAACTAGGGTGTAGTACAATCCGTCTTCCCTAGGCATGGCCTATCAAATCTTATTGATTATATGTCAATTAAACCCATTGTATAACCATCATCCGCATAATCACAGAAAACAAGAATGATTTGAGATCAATAAAGGAAAATACTTTCTAAGACAAGAGAAAAATTTCACAAATATTGATTTTGGAATTTAAGAACAATTGCATTTAATAATTAAGAACATAATCAAAAGGTAGCAATTCTCATAGTTATACAATCAACATGCATAAATTGAAAATCTAGAAATTAAATACAATCAAACCATTGTGCTTGGATAGGGTTACATCAACACCCCACGAAGGGGTTTAGCCACTCATGATCTTCTAAGCTCCAAAGACAAATTTCTGATTTCTAGCTCTAGGAAGCGGTGTCTCTTTTCTCAATGCTTAGAGGTCTATTTATAGGGCTTAGGAGAGTCCTAGAAGCCCTAGTAATCCTATAAATTACGGAGATTTAAGTCCAAATCCAATTAGGATAAAGAAAACCTAAGTCCAAATTGGAATAGGATTCGCCCAAAATTGCGTTCCTATCTTACGGGGCGATTTTGGCAGTACGGCACTCCGAATTGGGAAAATACTATTTCACAATGATTTGTATAAATTTGAGTTAGCTTTCCAATTCCACTTGAATCACCTCAATCGGATATTCGAGCTGAAAGTTATGATCAAAATACCTGAAACGTATGCAGAATCCAAATTTGAATCCAATCCGATTTTGACTGCAATTTGAGAAATTCCGAATTAATCCCTTCTTTTATTTGATTAAACTTAACCACAACATATAGGTCCTCTATTATGATTGGCTAAGCTTAATCATCTCAAAGTGTGCTTTTAAGCCCAAAATCAATGGAATTAATTGCATCTTTATTTATAACCTGAAAACACAAAAATAAAACAAAATCAAATAAACAACAATGCTAAGGAATTAACATATGCAAATTAAGGGACTTGAATGTGCAACATTCGGCGCTTATCACCTACCGACCGCTATGAAGATTTTGAGTTGGAACTGCCGAGGGCTTGGGAACCCTCGAGCAGTTAGAGACCTGAACCGTTTGGTGAAGAAAAAGAAACCCACCTTGGTTTTTCTTATGGAAACCAAGCTACGTGAAAAATAAAATGGAATTGATCAGGTATAAACTAGGTTACTCCGGATTATTCGTGGTTGATTGCATCGGGAGGAGTGGCTATGCTATGCAAGGAGGAGGTCACTTTGAAGATCCAAAATTACAGTCAACATCATAGAAATGCAGTTTTACAAGGTAATCAAAATTCCACACCTTGGAAGTTCACTGGTTTTTAGGGCACCCAGAAGTGGCTAAACGACATGAATCATGGAGCTTATTGCAAATCTTGGCACAATTTAGTCCATTGCCGTGGGAATGCTTGGGTGATTTTAATGAGATTTTAGCTCCCTCGAAAAAATGGGGAGGTAATGAAAGAAATAGAAGCCAAATGAGGGATGTCCAGCAAGCCTTGGAAGATTGTGAACTGACAGATGTTGGTTTTTCAGGACCTAAGTACACTAGGAATAACTACAGGGAAGGAGGGGAATTTATTAAGGAGAGGCTCGATAGGGGAGTGGCAAACCAAGAATTGAGGAAGTTGTTTCTGGATGTGACTTTAACTAGAATTTTCAATGGGTTCGGATCATCTTCCTATTTTTCTAAGCTTGGATGGAGAATATATGGGACGTAGATGGAGACCTGGGTTCAGATATGATGCAAGTTGAGCTCTTGAAGAATGGTATAATGACATGATCAAAAAAGCATGGACAAAGCCCACTTTATCTGTCGGCCAATGGGAAAGTTTGAGTGAGAAATTGCATGGATGTAGCAGATATTCATCCTAGTGGCAAAGAAGAGGAACCCAAGGAGACTATCACTTGGCTACAACAAAAAATGTTGGAGCTACAGGGAAAAGAGGACCCGACGGCAGGTGAGGAGGGGAAAAAAATCAGCGAGAGCTCCAGCTCTTGTTGGATAGGGAAGACGAATTCTGGTTTCTGATGGCATTAAAATAATTGACATGCATTGGAGGCAACAGGCGAAAGAGGAGTGGCTTAAACATGGAGACCCGAATACAAGATACTATCATGAGAGTGCTAATGCAAGGAGAAAAAAGAATTTTATATGGAAAACCAAGGACACTTCTAGACAGTCATGGGGTACTTCGGACTCTGTGGAGAAAGCCTTTGTATAGTACTTTACGGGCTTATTCAAAGCAGCTCCAATGGGTGACATGGAACCATGCATTAGTCACTTACTAACACGAATTTCGGTGGAGATGAATATGGAGCTACTAAAGGAGTTCACCAAAGATGAGGTAACTGCTGCTCTTTTTCAAATGGCGCATTTTAAAGCATCGGGCCCAGATGGGTTCACAATAGATTTTTTCCAAAAAAATTGGACCATGTTGGGAGACGAGGTATGCAATGCGGTCCTTGAAATTCTTCATTCTGGAGTGATGCCTAGTAATTTAAATTTCACTCATATTGTGCTTATTCCAAAATCGAAAACTCCCTCATGTGTCACGGAATTCTGACCAATAAGCCTTTGCAATGTGCTCAATAATTTGATTTCTAAGGTTTTGGCTAATAGATTAAAGAAGGTCCTACATTCTATTATATCCCCAACACAAAGTGCTTTCCTACCGAGGCGCTTGATTTCGGACAATATATTAGTAGCGTATTAGACGCTTCATACTATGAATACCAGTATAAGGGGAAAAAAGGGCTTTATGGCGGTCAAGCTCGATATGAGCAAGGCATATGATAGGGTGGAGTGGAGATTTTTGGAGGCAGTTATAGGTCGTATGGGCTTTGATACAAGGTGGATTCACCTTATCATGATGTGTGTTACCTCGGCACATTATTTGGTCCTTTTCAATGGAACACCATGTGGATTTATTGCCCCATCTAGGGGAATTAGGCAAGGAGATTCGATTTCCCCATATCTATTTCTTATTTGTGCCGAGGCTTTAAGCT
The DNA here is from genome assembly GCA_016403345.1 of Corylus heterophylla. Classification (NCBI taxonomy): domain Eukaryota; kingdom Viridiplantae; phylum Streptophyta; class Magnoliopsida; order Fagales; family Betulaceae; genus Corylus; species Corylus heterophylla. The sequence goes on along the minus strand of CM028139.1, from coordinate 11,575,500 downwards.
CTATGATAACTAAAGCAAATAGTAATGGACTATTGTCGTGGGTTCCCATGTCAAAACGAGGACTTCACCTTACTCATCTCCTTTTTGCCAACGATAGCTTACTCATCTCTTTTTTGCAGGGCAAACAACACACAATGGACCCACGTGACGAACATTTTGAAATTGTATGAAGCGGCATCCGGACAAAAAATGAACAATGACAAGACATCAGTGTTCTTCAACAAAAATACTCTTATGGAGGATAGAAGCTAGATTTTTGAGATATCCGTCCTCCTAGCCACCCAACGTTATGATACATATTTGGGGTTACCGGCACTTGTAGGGAAGTCGAGAACAACTACTTTTTCAGGGCATCATTGAATGGGTATGGAAGAGGCTCCAAGACTGGAAATTAAAATTCCTCTCTCTAGCTAGGAAGGAAATCTTGTTGAAGACAGTGATCCAAGCCATTCCAACTTATTGTATGAGTGTTTTTTTTGCATCCTAAAGTCTTATATTCATAAATAAATTAACTCATGCAAAAGTTTTGGTGGGGACATAAGGAGAAGGAGAAACGGGTTACTTGGTTGAGTTGAAGTAGAATGGGACTTCCAAAAGGGTGTGGTGGTTGTATGGGTTTTCGAGACTTCACATGTTTCAATAAGGCACTCTTGGAGAAATAGTGTTGGAGGATGTGGCAGACGCCGAATAGTCTCATTGCAAGAATTATGAAAGCCAAGTATATTCCTAATTGTTCCATCTTAGAGGCTACACAAGGGAAAAAAACTGTCTTTCGATTGAGAAGCATCCATAAATTGTGCAATATACTTAGGGAGGTGTTAAGTGTTGAAATATTCATATTTTTAGCCCTTAACTTGTATGTTTTAATCCTTTAGTTTTAGTTGATTATGTCATTTTAGCTCTTTTATGTGTTTTCCTTGATTTTGTAGGTCATTGGAAGAAAAAGAAGCAAACTCATAAGTTTTGAACTTAAAAAGAGCTATTTTGGAAATTGGAAGGCTCTGGTAGTGCGATCAATCGCAAGGGAGCTACGATCGAGCGTACTACAGGCGAGGACAACAACAGGCAAGGCAACCGTAATCGAGCTCCAGCACACAGAGGATCGATCGCAGACCTGCGATCGATCGCACACTGGCTGCGATCGAACACACCTGTGCGTGATGGCCAAGTCAGCCGCCAGCCTTGTTATGGAAAGTGCAACTTTTAGGGTTTTGTAGCTTTGTGCGAACTAAGGCTCAAACCCTACAATTTTTAGGGTTTCTAGAGTATTCCTAAAGGCCTATCAATAGACCATTAAGCCTTTAGAATAGACATACTTTCCAAGGAGAAGAGTTGGAGCTCTTCAAGTTCAAGTTTCGGGTTTATTCTTTTCCTTTCTTTTATTTTATTTTATGAAGTTGTTTAACATCAAACTTATGTGTGACTAATTTATTCAGTAGGGCTAGATTGAAACCCTAGTTATGTTTAGTTAATATTCAATATTGGCGCTTTTGTGATGATCATGTTGTGATATTTAACTTGATTAATGTCCGCTTTCATGAGTTTCTCATATGTGTGTGCCTGATCAACATATGCATATGGTATTGACTAGTTAGTTAAATCAATGCTAAATCCTACAATATGTATGGATAAATAGACATACATGCTAAATCTTTTAAGGTAGACATGCTAAAGTATACACTTATGCCTAATTCGTTGCTTAGGAAAATCAATAGCTTAAGGAGTAAACACCCATGCCCTTAGGTTGACAAACATTAGATATTCATAATATGATCAAAGCATTGGCATATTGACATTATCTAAATATAACTAGTGATGGAGATCAAAGCCCTACCTTTTTATTATCATCAAATCAACAATCAATCTTTGTTTTGCTTTACTTTTGGAATTTAATTTTAGACAAAATTTAGCAATCCTTGTGGGAATGACCCCGTACTTGCACACTATACACTATGTTGACCTTGTACACTTGTGGATAAAATATACAATTATTTGTCTATTAATTTAGGTAGATATTTGTAACAACAAGTTTTTGGCGCCGTTGCCGGGGATTGTGGCGAATTTTGTTTAGAATTATTTTCCTTTAGTTGTGTTGTTTTAATTTTCAATTTTCAATTTTGTTGTTATAAAAAAAAATCAAAAAATAAAATCAAAAAAATCAAAAAGATTTTCCCTTTTTCTTAACTTTTTCTATTTTCTATTTCAATTTGTGGAATAGCATTTTGTTACTGCGATCGAGCGCACCTACCTATGATTGAGCGTAGTTCCAAGGAGCATCAGGAAAAGCAGCACTAAAGCTGCTTTGACTGAAGAGGCAATTCAATTGATGCAAGGTCGTTGATCTCAAGATCCAACCATCATTCCACTCGATCCTGAAATTGAGCAAACAATTCGACAAAAACCTAGAAACCAAGAAGAAGAGGAAGAAATTGAAATGAAAGATTTGCAAGAGAATCCACCAATAGTGCCAAGACCACTAGAGGCAAATCCACCACTGGTACGGAGACCAATGAAGCAGGCGTTCGTCCCAACGAACCTCAATCAACCATCATGCATATGAGGTGGAAGGCAACTATTATATTTCTCTTCAAATCCTCAATGCATTGACTCACTTCAAGGGCACAGGTACTGAGGATCCCAACTTGCATCTTAAAGAGTTCTTTGATCTATGCAAGTTGCAGCACATCCAAGGTCTAACTCCAGAGAGACTCAGGTTAGTCCTCTTTCCCTTCTCTTTGAAAGATAACGATAAACTGTGGTATAATTCTTTGCCTACAGATTCTATCCATACTTGGGAAGAATTAGCCACCAAGTTTCTGAAGAAGTTTTTTCCAACTCAAAAGACAAGACAGCTTAAAAGGGAACTTTAGATGTTCCAACAAAGAGATGGAGATCTTTTCTTTGAAGCATGGGATCACTTCAATTATCTGCTTCTCTAGTGTCTACATCACAACATCCCTCAAGATAATCAGGTACAAATTTTCTATGAAGGTTTAGATGATACTAACAAAGAAAGTTGATTCAGCTTGTGGAGGAGCACTTATGGAAAAGAGTAGTGAGGAAGCTATGGAGCTTTTTGAAACGTTAAGTGAACATTTCCAACAATTCTGCTCTAGAGGAAGGCGATGAGTAAAAAGCAAAAGCATGTATGAAGTGAATTTTAATGGAGGATCTCCAAATTAGATGGCTGCTGTGGAAAAGAAGTTAGATATGATTGTCAAAGCCATGACTGCTCAGAAAATCACACCCCTTCAACAGGACACACAAGTCTAGGTATATGCTATATGTTCCCATTTAGATCACACTACTGAGACATGTCCTTTATCTCCATTTGCAGAGCAAGAAGAGCTGAATTATGTGGGACAAAACAATTACTCCCACAAAGAACAATCCGTACTCCAACACTTACAATTCAGGGTGGTGCAACCATCCTAATTTCTTATAGAGCAACAGTCAAGGACAACAGAAGGGTCCCCAACAAGCAAGCCAACCAACTCAATAGTCAAAGTTAAACCAACTGGAGAGTATGATGCACAACCTGGTGACTTCACAACAGCAATTTATGATTGATCGAAAACAATTCAATACAAGGACCGATCATGCCATCCAAAGACTGGAAGTACAAATGGGGCAAATGGCAAAGGAGCTGAGTGAAAAGAAAGCAGGGAGAATTTTCAGCCCAAACAATACCCAATCTAGGGGGTCATTAGCAGCTGAAAAGCAGTCACAATTCTCAGAAATGGCAAGGTCATGGGAACTAAAGAGCCACCTCAAGCATCTCCAGATGAAGAATCAACTTCCAAGGTAAACAAAATGGAGAAGGTGAATGCACCACCCTTCCCTCAAAGGTTAGTAAAACCAAAGAAAGAAAAGCAACTCGTGGATATCTTTGAGACTTTGAGGAAAGTAGAAATCAACATTCCTTTATTAGATGCAATTAAACAAATTTCTTCATATGCTAAGTTTTTAAAGAATTGTTGCACTAACAAAAGGAGGTTTCAGGAGCATGAGATAGTGGCCCTAACAGAAGAGGTAAGTGCAGTTTTGTTGTGAAAATTACCACCAAAGCTAACAGATCCAGGTAGTTTTACCATTCCTTGCAGGATAGGAGACCATCTTTTTGAACATGCATTGCTGGTTCTAGGAGCAGGGGTCAATTTGCTGCCTTACATGGTATATGAAAAGCTGGGTTTGGGGGAGCTTCAACCAAACTCAATCATTTTGCAATTGGCAGACAGAAGCATCAAAAGACCAAGAGGTATACTTGAGGATATGTTGGTAAAGGTAGGTACATTTATTTTACCTGCTGATTTCCTTGTGTTAGATGTGAAAGAATCTCCTATGCCATCACCCTTGCCTATCATCTTAGGAAGACCCTTTATGAGAGCTGCTAATATTACAATAGGTGTGAAAAATGGTACTATAAGTATGAAGGTGAATGGTGAGACAATAGAGTTCAAAATATTCAATGCAATGAAATTACCCCATGATGATTTAGAGTGTCTTGATGTTTGTATGATCCAAAGTGTTAGTGAGCCAGTTTTGTAGGACCCATAAAAAAATCCAGTAAAGACCCCCATCACTCATAAGTTCACAATGCAGGACACTGGGCTAGTCTATGCGGATGTTACTAAGGACATCAGTGGAGCAAAGCACCCTCTTTAAACTTTCCCACCATATCCAAGTGCCAAAAGAAAGCTGCAGTTGGATGAATGGGACGAATTGAGGTATGAAGAAAATAAGGACACCAAGTTCCACAAGAAAAGACCCAAGGACCATCATCACAGAAAGCATGTCAAGAAGGAATCCTATGTGGAATTGAAATTATTGACGTATAAAGAAACTCTTGTCCCTACACCACTAAGGGCACTTGAGCCACATTCTGTAAAGCTCAAGTGTAGCACTCCACACTAGTAGCACTATAGCTACAAGTAGAAGCGTTTGAGCAAGCCAGGAGCTCAAGCGCATCTACTTAGAACAGTGGTACTGAGGCCACTGGAGACGGTACACTCTTCCATCTCTTACCTTGCTTCCCATCATGTCAATTTTCTTACTTTACATAATTTTCTGCAATACTCTTGATACTTTTGTGTTTTCTTTTTATTTCAGAAAATTGTTGTACATTATGTAAAAAAAAAAAAAAAAAAAAATTCATTCGGTTACTACAATCGATTGCAACCTGTATGCGATCGAGCGCAATAATCAATTTTTGGCTTTGTACATTCTGTTAGTGCGATTGAACACACCTTGTGTGCGCTTGAGCGCACATCACCCACACACGCACATCCTTGCGCGAGTGCGATTGATCGCGCCATGCGTGCGATCTAGCGCACCATGGTAGAGGGCAACGTGACCTATTTTAGGTCACTTTCCCCCTATTCTCACCACACTTCCACTGCGCAGTACACCTCCTCCCAACACCTACACCAGCACACCCTTACTCCCACCGCTCTTCCACTATTTTTCACCACTTCCACCGCACCGCCACCACACGGTTCTTTTCTCCATCCACCGTACCACCACTTTCTCACCACCCAACCATACAACCCATTCCCCAATCACATATCACACACCAAACTCTGATTAACCCCTAACCTCCATTTTTTCATCATTTTTCTGCAATTGTGGGTGTTCATCCACCCACATTGCCTTCCTGTGGTTGGGTTTTGTTATTTTTGCAGGGAGTTTTGGGCATTGTTGTTGTGTTTTGCAACCTTTGTCATCATAGTGCACACTAGGTGTTTGACAAAAGTCCCCAATTAAGCTCATCATGCCAAGAACTCGAGCTTCGTCCTCCCGGGGCTTCGATACCCACGCCACTTCTCCCCCACCCACTTTTGAGGAACGAGAGCTATTGTTTGAGACCACCTTCGCCATTCGCGAAGACTTTCAAAACCTTGAGGTGACTCAATGGGCGGTCGCAGAGTTCAAGCGTCGGCGGCTTTTCAAGCCGGTCACCTCCACTGCATACAGAAGATTGGTGATGGAATTCTATGCCCACCTGTCCCATGATTGGAACAGGTTGGCTGTCCTCTTTTCCACCGTGCAAGGCCAAGCTATTGACGTGACAAGGGCCAACATTGTCACTGCACTTCAATGCAATGATGAGCACCCTCCAGAAGCAACACAACTTGCCAAGCAACCGCCCAGATTCTATGTGGCGGAAATCATTGAGGACATGTGCCAAGGGCAATATGCTGACGCCCATTATAATACCGACAGACGATCCAAGCTACCTTAACGGCTTTGGTTTGTGGACTCTATATTGCACTGCAATGTTTTTCCCTCGCGGTACAAAACTCTGAGGCGGGATCAAATTCTCCAAACACTCTACGCATTCTATAAAGATGTCTGGTATTCCATTCCCGATATCATCTAGAACTAAATTCACAAATTTTGGAATGGAGTGCACATTGAAGGAGCTGAGTCCACTCACTCATGGGGGCTGCCTTTCCTATACTTAATCACCTACATCCTCTGAAAGAAAGGCATCAAGGGCACCGCAGCTGATGAGCCAGTCACTACTACTCCCACATTTGGCATTCGCCAATGGAACAAGAGCTGCTCCCACATGCCCCGGATACCTCTGGCACCAATAGTTGGCGCGAAAGAGAGCAAGGCCGAGCTGATGGCCGAAGAAGAACCTGCAGCTGCGCCAGAGGCAGCACATGAGGAGGCCCGATCACTTTTCGTGCAGCACAATATCGCTCACTCAGTGAAGAAATGTCAGGCCTTAGGAGAGAGTTGGCTAATCAAAGAAGGGAGGCTTGGGAGGATAAGTATTAATGGACAAAAGACTAGCTGCCTTAGAAGAATTGATGCAATCCATTCTCAGCCATTTGCCACCACCATCTGGAGCATCTTCTTCGGGACAGCATTGAGCATGGACTATCGTTTGGCTGAAGACGTTAAACTTAGCGCTCATAGGAGGCACCCCATAGTTTATCTTGTTATTTTATTTTTGTATGTTTCAGCAGAGGTGATAAAGTCCACAAAGGCTGCCATTCAAGAATACCAGAATGCCCATGCAAGGGGTATACCTACTGGTACTACGAATAAGCTGAGAGGGTTGAAGGCCCTTCCAACGGGCTGGATACTGGCACATTGGGATGCTGCAGTCGATCGTAGCATAGGAAGGTTGGGACTGGGGGTGGTAGTGAGGGATAACGCAGGGAATCTATTGGCTGGTAAATGCATTACTCGACTGGGGCATGTAGAACCAGCAGTTGTAAAAGCCATGGCAGCTTTCAAAGCTACCCAATTGTGCCGAGATATGGGGTATGAACAGATCCACTTCATGGGAGATGCAAAAACGGTGGTAGATGAGGTCAACACAGGGATTCAAGATTGGAGGAGGAAAGGTCACTTGATTGATGATATACGTACCAACTAGCAGGAGCTTGTGCACTGGAAAATATCCTATGTTAGCAAGGAAACTAATAAACCAGGCCATGAGCTTCGAAAATGGGGACGAAAAATATTATGGACAGGGTGTGGGTCTCAGTCCCACCAGATTGTATTCAGGAACTCATTGCTCTTGAGCAATATGTCATTTCTCGTTGATTATTAATGAAGATCCTTCCAGCCTTTGATAAAAAAAATAAAAAAATAAAATTAAAAATTAATGCAATTAATGCAATTAATGATGTCATATAGATATATAAATATGGACATAAATTTCCTTCAAACCGATTTGGATGAAATATCCTTCAACCCACATAAAATAGTGCCAAGTGTTTAAGCATTTAATGTGCACATTAAATATTAAAAGTCATTAAAAGCAGTTTACTAACTAAGGTTAACTTAGTTAGTAAAACGTGCTTTCGTCACGAACTCACCCAGTTTGTGAACGGAAAGGAAAAGTATTCGGTGTTGCTATGATCTGTGTGGATTTCGATTGCCGGCAAAAGGGATGGCAGATAAACTAGCAAATGAACTGCAGCTTTTACCGTTCAGGGTGGTATAACCAAAATACAGGTTTCCCAATGTTCTTAAAGAAAAATCTGTTTATGCTCTTCATAATATCTGATTTCATATCGCTCTTTTCTTCTTCGACCTTAGTCTTGATGTTTTTGAGAATTCTTACGTCACGTTATGCAGAAGAAGATATCTTGAAATCATTGCCATCAAAGATGATAATAGGTCTTTCCACTATCTTCGTCTCCATTGCAACCATGATGATATCATTTTATGCCACTCTTTTAATTATATTACGTGAATATTCATGGATTTTCGTTCTAGCCATTTGTTTGGCAAGTGTTCCTGTCACCCTGTTCATATGGATACAATTCCCACTTTTTGTAACTTACAAACCAGGTGTCTTCAATAGGAAAATAATGAAGCGCTCAAAATTATGTATCTACTTATTGTATTTTTGCCCATGTTGTTCCCGAAAGGATACCGATGGTTAAAAAGATAAACCCTTAAAGGGTTTCATTAGTGTTTGATGAACAACTAGAGCGGATGATTTTGTACTTTTCATTTTTCTTAAATAGATGACTGTTGAATTTTCACTTGCTGTCTCATATTGCTAATCCATTAAATGTTTGTATGCTTTCTATTTTTTTTATTTTCTAAATTTTTTTGATTATTTTGACAAAGGATATATTACTTCTTAATCCAATATATCTCCTCTAAATAAGTTTCGACCTACTCCTTGGACTTTTCCTTCAAAAGAAAAAGATGTTTCATTAGGCCACAAGGTTATTTGTGTCCCAGGCTAAGGTTATTAGAATAAATAAATAATAAATATTGGTTAATATAAAAGAATAAATTTCATATCTTAATTCGAAGTAGAAATGAAGAAATATTTGAAGATCTGAACTATTTTATATTTGGCATATATATAATTTAATTATGTCTTAAACTTTGACAGTTTTCACTTGACTAATTAAAATTTTTTGTGAAATTTAGTTTTTTTTTTTTTTTTTTTTTTTAAAAAAAAAATATGGAACTTCCATTGATGAAATATCACGAACATAAATTTAAGCTTTTACAACACAGAGCATACAACTCTAAAAAAATCATAGCTAAAAGCTATAATAGTTACAAAGTCATAAAAATTACTTCAATTTTCCGCTAACCTATATACAATTACATTTAAAGAACAGATCTGCTTTGAGTAGACTAGATCTAAGACATCAGTAGCCCAAAAATAAAAACAAAACTAAAAACAACTAGAAAAACTAAAAATCCAGCCGTGAGAGACTCCACCCTCAACTTGAAGACTAAGACAACAAATCTATTCTCAACCCGAAGGTCAGGACAACAAAATAAAAAAACAACAAAAACTTCACAAGCAGCAATAGAGAAGCACGACAGCGTAATATTTTACTTAACGCAAATAACAGAAATTGAATTTAATATTTTGAAGAAAAAAAAAATGATTTAATCCTTCAACTGTTATAGAAAGCAAAATGATACTGAACTATATATCTCAATTTAATTGAGCAAAAGTTTATAATGACACTACTTACACCAAATTACTCCCTCTTTACTTAAATATTGTCTCACTTGAAAATGTACAGGTTCAAAGGAAATCGGTAATAGATGAGTTTTTACCCATTTAAAGAATTCAAATCTCCAATATTATCTTTTACTTTTACGTTGAAAAATAATTAAACAAAAATTACATAAGTTCTTATGTCAAATACATTTGACAACTTTTACCCATTTTTGTTGTGTACAAAGTACAAACCTTTTTTTTCCTTTCTTGCATGACACTTGTTTGTTGTTTTCCTTTAAAGGAAAACAACAAACAAGTGTCATGCAAGAAAGGAAAACAATTTCTTGCATTTGCTTGACATTCCTTTCTTGCAAGGTCCACATGATCTGATGATGTAAAAGTGTTGATTAAATAATTAAATTTATATCTTTCTATCAGCTTAAGCTTTTGGAATAAATAAGGATTTAATAGATGATACTGAGACTTGCCTTTCATGAATTGACATTCCTTTCTTGCAAGGCCCGCATGATCGGATGATATTAAAGTATTAATTAAATGATTAAATTTACATATTCCTATCAGTATAAGCAATAGGACATTGATTGCCATTCTAGATTAAGGAGTGATCAGCGTGATTATCTACTTGATTGTTGGGTGATAGTTTAACAATATCAACGTGGATTCCTTCTTTAATGGATCAAGCCCACGTAATACCAATATGATCTTCCATGATCAAGGTCCCATTTCTTACTGCCATGGAATTTTTTCCAAGCAGCTAAACTGACGACTTGATCAATCTAATTTCTACTTCAATACTGTCCTTCTTTCCGAAAAACCATAAGCCAAGCACCCATTGGATTGAGCTAATATAGTTTAACGGAGGGGTGAGACTGCAAACAATTGAAAGATTGATAGACTAAATTAAGAGAAATTGAACTTTAGGGTTGGTCGACCTTACAAAAGTGATGACAATTTAGGGGAGTAAAGTGAAGCTTTTCCAAAAAAAAAAAAAAAATATTATATTGAAGTGTTATTCCAACATATACACACATTATAACTAAATATTTGGAATAAAAATGGTCGGTATTGCTCACATTATACATGTATTGTGACAAGTGTTAGATCGGGCCTTTGACCATCTCATCTGAAAACCAATTAGTGTCTAGTGACGAAAGCGAAATCCTTTTATGGCATTCGAAATCGCACTCCGCAAGGTATCTAAGAGCCATCCAAGTGAGCAGAGCAGCGGCATTGTTGAACCTCAACAATCCCTCCCTCAACATGATGCTCCGACTCAAACCTATGACCCTGGCTCTGATACCATTTGTTAGGTGGTCTTGGGCCTATCTTAACCCTAAAAGCTAGCTCAAGAGGTGAGGCTTTCCCTCACACTTATAAACTGACTACCAGCCCCTTCCACAACCGATGTGGGATAACCCCAACAATCTCTCCCTCACACATCAGGCCCTAGGTCGGAGCAGTGACAACCCGTTTCTCCCGAAGACTGTTGGACTGAGACTTGTTAGTAAACTTGGGAATGCATACACTAGGTTGGTTTCAGAATTTTACTACAACATTGAAGATATTGATTTGGTTGGTGACCCGTCATTCAAGACCAAGGTCTCAGAGAAAACTCTCATTATCACTCCTGATTTGATAAGTGAAGTTACTGGGATTCCCTTGACAAATGAGAAGCCACTTCCATTTCTGGAGACCGAGCCACAACCAACTAAAGATGAAATCATGGCAGTTCTTAATCCTAGGAGGGAGCATGTATGGGACGAAGACAAGAAAAAAATTCCTATTGGATATGTGCGGGGTCCAGAGAGGTTGTTGACTCGGATTATGCTGCAGAATATCTGGCCGATCTCTCGAAATAGTCATGTGACCATTGAACGAGCAATGATGATTTATGGCATCATTCGGCGTGTTGAATTTTGCTTATGTACTCATATGGTGTTGACAATGATTGAGCTTCATGAAGACCATTCTATTGCATTACCATATGGCGCCCTCATCAAAAAGATCTAACAAGCCACATTGCCTAAAATTGCTGCGAATAAACATGTGGAATCTCTTGAAGGGTATTTTGGAAAAGCAACAATGACGAAATCAAATGCTCAACTTCAGAGGCTTCCTGCTCCAGCTGACCCTGCTCCTCCAATCATTCTAGATCCTCTAGCTGTGTCCTCCTCGGGATCATCAGATGTTTCCAATCAATTAAATAAAATAATTGAATTACTTCAAGCTCAAGGCCTAAGCATCGAAGCTATCAACAAACGCCTAACGACTTTGGAGCAAGATGTGAAGCAAATCAAGGACAGCCTTTGACAACACTACTCTTAATTTTTGTTTGCTTTGTTTACAAGACACATGAAATTTTGTTTTGGGACTATTTCTATTTATTGTGTCTATTTTTTTGATTTAATGGGTTAGTTATTTTTTTTAACTCTAGAATTCCATTAAATTTTTTTTGTGCTTCCTTTTGTCCTTTAGTGACAAAAAGGGAGTTTATGTGTCATTTTCATTTATATTTTTTTTTGTCCTCGAATGGCCAAAGGGGGATTTTGTTAGTTTATGTTTTTGGCACATTTGATTTGCATGTAAGTTGATGAAAATGAGCACCCCAGCTTTTCTAGAAAGCAAGACTGGGTTTCTTTGAGCGCCATGTTTGGACCGCCAGAAGCCAAGTCCGGACCCAATTTCCAGCAAGCTTATCTTGAAGGCCTGTCCAGACCGTTAGAAGTCGAGTCCAGACCCAATTTCCAGCAAGCTCACTGTGCATGGACTGTCCGGATCGCCAAAAGCCGGATCTGGACCCAATTTCCAACAAGCTCACTTTGCATGGCCTGTCTGGACTGCCAGAAGCTGGGTCCGGACCCAATTTTCAGCAAGCTCACTTTACATGGCCTGTCCAGACCACCAGAAGCCGGGTTAGGACCCAATTTCCAGCAAGCTCACTTTGCATGGCTTGTCCGGACCGCCAAAAGCTAGGTCCAGACCCAATTTCCAGCAAGCTCACTTTGCATGGCCTGTCCGGACACCACGGGTTTATGCATATGTAACCCTAGCCGTGTCCGGACACATACTTATCACTATTCGGACATGGCCACGGGTTTAAGTAGGTGCCACGTGTCAACATTTGATTGGTTCACGTGGATTTCCGTTAAGTCAACTAACGATCCACTGATAAAAGGACTAATTTGGTCTATTATCAAAACCACAAGGACCTCCTGTGATAAAAATCAAACCCTAAGGAGAAAAAAATAAAGCAACAAAACCCCTGAAGGTATTTAGTATTTAACCCCTTTTTTTTTTTTTTTGGTAATTTTTGTCTCTTTTTATATAAATGTTTAGCACTTTTAACACCGTACAAGATTTTAAGTAGCACTCAACCATTTTTTTTTATATCAATTTCCATTTTTTGTTTTAGTCATTCCCTCCAAAAATTTAACGGCTCCGCCACGTCAAAGCCATCTAGTTTATGCCAAGTGTCTTCCATGCCACGTCAGAATCACTTCAAATTACCGGGGCAAAGTACAAAGCCCAAGAACAGAGCAACCACAAGATAAAGTCCATGAACAAAGTACGAAGCCTAAGAACAGAGGAAGCCCAATACATGTAAAAGAGCACAAGCGAAGCCCATACGAAGAAAGAACAACAATGAGAGGGGTTGGGAACAGCAAGAAGAGCTGGCCTTCATAGCTCGAGACTGACGACCGAGAGCGGCGGAGTACGATCCCTCAGGATGGAGGAGGAGAAGGAAAGTGGCAGGGCCTTTAGCCACTGGTGGTGGGCTCTGGCCAGCGGTGCCCAGTTGGGTTGGGGCGTTTTGTGGTACAGAAGAGGCTGCGCCGGGGAATCACGCCTCATGCCCTTAAAAGCCTTCGCCGTTGCCTCCCTCTTCGTCGGCGTCGGTGCCTCCGCCTCCGTATCCGTGCTACATGCCTCCGGCATCTACAAGGTCCGCTTCTCCTTCTTCCTCTTTCTCTATCTCTACAAAATGGCAGCATTTTGCTCTTTTCAAGTAGAAAGTCGGTGGTGCCTCAGTGGCTTAAATTTCTGTTCTTTGAAGGACAAAGCATAACATCAACCTTAGTTCGTGTTGTCTTGCGGGCTTGTGGCGTTGTATAATGGTTCTTTTGATTAGAAATGTGCCCCTTGTATTAGCATCCTCAACTGTTGCCCATGTGCTTTGAAATTCTACGTTTGGACAGGACATGTCTTGAACAATCTTCAATGAGTGTCCTTCAAAATTCATGTCATGGAAACCCAACCTGAGAGCAAAAACTAAATGGGTTTGTGTGTTCTGCGTCAATTCTTTTTAACTTGAGTGTGTTGATCATCAAGTGATTTGAAAGAAAAAGAACCATTATTTAGATGTATTGATGTCATCTGTTGCAAATTTTAGTCCCATTTCACCCTGGTGATAAGGTGTCCTTGTTAAGATGGGCATTGAACAAAGCAGAGTTTTTTGCCACATATAATGTGGAAAAAGAATCAGTTGTATGGGCTCTGCCTTTTTTTGAACTAGAAATTGTTATTCACTAGCTGGTGATGATGGTAACAGGAATGATCTATCGGTTATGTTGTTAAATTTGTTATAAGGTTAAATCTGCTTGTTTGAAGTTGAGTAGGGTCCTTTCCTCACATTGTGGTTTTTTGCCATTTAAGAGTAATTTGGAGTCGGGTGCCTTGAGAACATTAGAGCATTAGAAGTTTTCAAACACATGTGAGATACACTTTACCTTGATTTGTTCCAGATTCTGGTCCTCTTAACTGGACTTTTGCCCTCTAGGCTCTAGATACAAACTGCCATACATCATTGGTGAAACATTACCTAGAAGGGACTATGTTCTCATTGCTTCTTGGGTTCGTTGCTTTGATTTTCTTACTTTTGGTAGAAATGAGAAATGAGCTTTTAAATTGCTTATCTTCTTTTTCCTCTTCTCCTTACGACCTCCCTGCAGTTACAGTCAAGTAACTATACCTTCTTTTGTTACCCCCAACAGTCTACTCTTTTATTCCAACTCTCAACCGTCTACCCTGCCACCTAAATCCTAATTTTGATATTCTTTACTAAGCTGCTTCTTTTTAAATAAAAAATTTGACAACAATTTATCAGCTTTGGTATTCTGAAAGTCTGGACCCTTTTTCATTTTTAAAACATTGAGTATCTTTCCCACTTCCTTATCACTAATTTTATAGGGTTTTATAGCCACTCATTATTTGACTGTTTGAAATGGATAATTATTTTCATTTCTAGATGTTTGAAGATTTTATTGCTAATCACTAAAAGGTGTAAAAATGTAAAGAAGAAAGAAGAAAAAAGATTAACAATAACAATCAGTCTATTGCTGAACATGAAATAAATACCATTATTTCAAGTGAAAATTTGCTACTTGTAGCTAATGAATATCTTGATAACCAAATTATATCAAGGGAACTTGGTATGCTCTATAAATTGGAGCTAAAAAATTCTTACGATCATGTTAACTAGCATTTCCTGTTGTATCTATTGCGACAATATGGCTTTGGGGAGAAATTGAGAGATTGGATAACTCATTGTATTTCTACAATGTGTTTCTCGGTGTTGATTAATGGATCTCCTTCTAGATTCTTTAATTGCTCTCGTTACTTGAAACATAGAGATCCATTATCTTTTCTACTGTTTGTAGTTGTCATGGAGGCTTTGAGTAGAATGTTGTTCGATTCAGTAGATAGGAGGCTTTTATCAAGCTTTTCGGTGGGGTCAACGAATATTGATGAGCTCCTAGTGTCTCATCTTGTGTTCGCAAATGATACTTTGATCTTTTATGAGGCAAAACCAGCCCATTTCCGTCATCTGCGTTGTCTCTTCTTATGTTTTGAAGCTGTCTCAGTGTTGAGTATTAACTTATCTGAATCAGGGTTAGTCCATATTGGCACAACGGATGATGTTGGAGGTTTGACTCATATGCTTGGTTATAAGGTGTTTTCCTTACCTATGAAGTATTTAGGTCTTCCTTTGGGGGCCTCGTATAAGGCTAAGTCAATATGGGATGACAATGTTGAAAAAATGAAATATTAGTTGGCGAGTTGCAGGAGAGTTTATTGTTCAAAGGGTGGTAGCTCGACATTGATTGAAAACACTCTTTTCCAATTTGCTCAATTAGTATATATCCCTTTTCCCATTCCCATAGAAGTTGCTAACAGGATTAAGAAACTTCAGAAAGATTTTATGTGGGGCGGAGCTGGTGATGAGTTCAAATTCCATCTAGTCAGTTGGTCTAAGATTTGTTTTCCATTTTCTCTGGTAGATTAGGGTCAAAATCTAATTCAGCTTAATAGAGCTCTCTTGGAGAAGTGATTATGTCGTTTTGCCAAAAAAAGAGACTTTGTAGATCGGTAGATGAATATGATAGTATGAGGGAAGGATGGTACTCTAAGGAGGTTGTTGGTCCTTTCGAGGCGGGGATGTGGAAAAACATTAGGAGGAGGCGGGGGTTGTTTTTTAGATTTGTCAGATATGAGGTAAGAAACAAGTCTAAGATAAGGTTTTTGCATGATTTGTGGTGTAGGGATCATCCCCTAAAAGCTTCTTTTTTGGAATTGTTTAGTATTGCTTAGTATTGCTTGCTATAAGGAGGCTTTGGTGATGGATCATGTGCAATTCTTTATCAACAATCTTTAGTGGAATATTTCTTCCACCATACCAATGCATGATTAGGTGATGGACTTGATTACTTTGTTCTGTGATCTTTTGTATTCTCTGAAGTTTAGATGAGGTGGTGTGCATAAAATATGTTGGATCCCTTCCAAAAAGTGGAAGTTCAAGGTTGGATCTTTCTATCATGCCCTTTGCAATCCCGTTGTCTTTCTATTTTCTTGGAAGAGCATTTGGAGAATTAGGAGTCCTTCCAGAGACGTGTTCTTTGTGTAGACGATAGTGTTAGGAAAGGTTTTAACTTTGGATAACTTGAGAAAAGATATGTCATAGTTGTGGATTGGTGTTGGATGTGCAAGAGGAGCAAGGAGACTATAGATCACCTTCTTCTCCCACTGAAAAGTGGCTAGAGAATTGTGAGTTTCAATCTTCCATCTTTTAGGTATAGAGTGGGTCATGCTTAGAAAAGTGGCGGAGTTGTTGGCTAGTTGGAGAGGTTAGTTGAGAAGTTGGTGCATTTTAGAAGAGAGGATGGCTCTTCTATGCTTAATGTGGTGCATTTGGAGAACGGAGTGAGCACTTTCAAAGATTGTGAGAGATCGGTATCAAAGTTAAAAGTTGTTATGTTCAAATCTCTTTATGCTTGGATGGCAGTGTATAATATTCCTCGCTTTTCTAAAAATACTTAATTTCTAGACTTTTTTTCTTCTTTTACTCCTTAATTGGGGTTCTCTCTTATATACTTTCTGTATATTTGGGTTGCGTCCCTCTCTAATTTTAATGAAATTGAATTACTTATATAAAAGAAAAATATTTAGTTTGTCTATGAGTATTTTTCTTTTTCCACTTATCTGCGTATCCACGTGTTGTTTGTTCATGTGCAGAGTTTTTTCTTTTCTCTGTCTGGGTAGAGAGTGGCTTGCCCAAAGAGATAATTGTTTCTATGATTATATATAAGTAAACATAGTTATCCACTCACAAAAAAGATTAAAAAAAAAGAAGAAAAGAAAAGAAAAGTAAACATTTTTATTCTTTTGAAATTGCTTTGGAACCCTTGGTAATTTACTCATTGGTTGCATATCTTGTATAGATGGAAGACCTCTTGGAAGAGGGTGCAAATATAAGAAGGGGACTTAGGGTTCGTCCATGGACAGGAGAAGAATGAGTGTATTTTTCATATGCATAAATTTGACGATCATTGTTATTTTTGTAGGCTTTGAAATTGTATTTTACGAGAAAGAGTCTGATTTGTCTGGCTGTCTTTCTTTGAATGTCTTTATGTATGTATACTCTTTGTGAAAACAAATCCAATTTTAGAGAAAAAAACAGTTATCATGAATGTGCAAAAACACACCCATGCTTACTCTTTTCTATTTATTTGCTTTGAGAAACTAGCAGAATATGTTTTCAATTATTATGAACTGTCTTTTGCTTCTCTTGACGCAGATGAAGTATTCTATGATCTCTGTCTGTGATGAACATATGAGAGATATTTCCTGTATGCTTTCTCTTTTTCAGCAAATAAAAAAAAGGAAGATCAGCTAATTCAGCCATCTTATATGTAAAATGGAAAAGACCTGTAAAATGGAATCCCCTAAAATTTTCTTTAAATTTGAGATTCTCAAATTTATAAATTTTAGCTGTCCATCTCATCTAAACGTCTAAAATAAGTTATATTTCAGCATTTAATGAGAAAATTTAATGAAGAAGTTACACTCAAGGAAGTTAATAAGCCATGTTTCCTCATTAAATGTTGATACATGGCTTATTTTAAACACTTAGATGAGATGAATGGCTGAGATTAATGAATTTGAGAATCTCAAATTTAAAGGGAATTCTAGAGGATCTTAATCTTATGAAATGTGTATGTCACTTTAATGTCTTGTGAGTATTTAGAGCTATGGTGTGTTGGAAATTTGGACGTAACACAAAAATATTTTAAATTTTTTGCAGCTCAGTCTTGTGCAATATTTGTTATATTAATTTACGTTGCGTAATTAAAGATTAGTGAAAGTAATAGCTAGCGCTCCTGATTATTTTGAAGCTCAAAAGTGGTTGAATGCATTGACTAATACATGTGCGAAGCCTCGGCCGACTGATCGCTGGAGTTGTTTTGGTAGAATGCTCGAGTCGGAGTACGGTAGATAGGATGGTGGAACGACAAGAATCAATGGTCAATATGAATATTAACTGCAAATTGCTTACCCTAAAAAGAAATTGTGCAACTTTCTTATTACGAAGCAATATATATATTAATAGACTTTGCTCATTAGTGTTTAGCAGATCAAGAGCAACTTGCTTGTACTATATATTTAAGAGATCCCAACCTATTTTGCTAAAGGCAGTCATCCAAGCGATTCAAACATATTGCATGAGCGTTTTTATGCTTCCTAAAGCTTTGTGCTCAAACATTAATTCTCTTTTGCAAAAGTTTTGGTGGGGAGCGTCTCATATTCCTTAGATGAGTTGGAGTAAGATGGGTGAATCGAAGGGAAAATGTTGTATGGGTTTTTGGGATTTCATGTGCTTCAACAAAGCCCTTCTAGTCAAATAATGTTGGCGACTTTGGCATGCACCAGATAGTCTTTTCTCTAACATGATGAAGGCGAAATATTACTTAAATAGTTCTATTCTAGACACTCGCTTGGGGAATAAGCCGTCTTTTACATGAAAGAACATTTGGAGGTCGAGTGAGCTGCTTAAGGAGGGACTGTTTTGGCGAATTGGGAATGGGCGAAAGACGAGAATTTGGGGAGATGGGTTCCAATGCCAGCAACTTATTCCATCCAATCTTATCCTCGGATTTTAGCTCCGGATGCAAAAGTAAGTGCTTTAATTGATAGGGATACACAACGGTGGAATAAAAGGTTAATTGAGGAGTTGTTCCTACCTAATGTGGTAAAGGCAATTTTGTCTATTCCTCTTAGTAGCACCAACCAAGATGACTGTCTGACGTGGAGGGGAATGACCAAGGAGGGAGAGGCACAGCAGCAAGCGGAGAGCTCAGTTAGAGGGGAGTTTTGTTAGCTTTGGAGGTCTCTGTGGAAGCTACACGTTCCTAATGCTGAGAAGAATTTTCTGTTGAGAGCATGCCATGAGATCTTGCCCACCAAAGCTAACTTGTGCAAACGCAAGCTCACTCTCGACCCTCTCTATCCGATTAGTGGCTTAGCAGTTGAGACCGGTGTTCACATTTTATTGGATTGCCCATCTGCAAGGGATGTGTGGCGTGTTTATGGAAAACTTTTGCAGAAAAGCTCCCTCGGCGGTCCAACATTATGTCATGTGATGAAAGATATTTTCTATAGCTGTGAAGGGATCCGACTTACATGCTGCAGTTAAAACTACAACATGTATGCTATTAAAAATGAAGGGTTGAGATTCAATCTCTCGTTACTCTCTCCACTTTAACATAAACACACTATTTTCCACGGTAAAGCTCTCCTGTAAAAAAAAAACTCTTGCTACTCTCTCACTTCTCTGATTCACATTCACCCACTCAACTCATGGTCTTCTTCCCCTTCCTCCCTTCATTCTTAGTGTACGCCCATCACCTCACTCCTCTTTTCTACCTCTCAATTTATGATCTTCCCTCTCTCTTTCTTTCTTCTTTGTATTTTCTTCGACATTTCCCTCCTTTCTATGGAATGATGAACGATGCATGTTAGGGATCTTCAAAACTTGCGCACTGGACATCTTAATTTTTGTTGCGTGTTTGGTCAGGATTGCAGAGGGAAAGTGTTGTTTTGGGTTCTTATTTTGCTCCAATCAAATTGAAGATTTTTTAAGATTAGGCATTTGAGCATTTGTTTTCTTTTGAGCCGTACAGTAGATTTTTTTCTTCCAGATTTCTCATGCAATTATATTAAATAACTTAAGAGAAAATCTTAGAGAGAAAAACAGAGAAATGTCGAAGAAAACACAGAAAAGAAAGAAAGAGAGGGAAGAGCAGAAATTGAGAGAAAAGAGAGAGAGAGAGAGTAACAATTGATTAGATATATCCAATCGTTTCTTCAAATTCGTAGACTACTAAGACTAGTGACCCTTTCTCCACAGAAAGATTTACAAGCAACAGTTTTGAAAGACAGATCGAGCCCGTCCAGCCCTGTAAGTTACGTCATCTTTTGCATCAAAATTTGCGTTTGTATAAATTTAATTATCTCATTATAAGGTTTTTAGTTTAGTAGGTGAGTAAGGAGAAAATAATTTAAAAATTAAATCCACTATTTTTAGCAGTGACGACAATTTGAACAGTAATATGTTAATTTCCATGAGAACGGTTATATATGTTGGTAGGATTTGCTTTCATATAGAATTTGAACTTGGAGTCTTAGATGCTTAATTTTTTAAAGAAAATTTTATGAAATTTTTAAAGTAACTCTTTTCTTGACCATTTAAGAAAAAATAATTTTAGTTTTTAAAATGATTACTTTCATGAATACTTTGAACTTAAATATCTCATTCAAACGTTTTGCACTAAGAAATAGTAGTTATAAGTCATATATATATATAGAGCTAGACTCATAACTCCGTCAGTTCTTGATCTCTTGCTCTAAAGTTTCCTCTTGAAATTTCACATAAAGCATGATTTTTATGCTGGAGAAGGAATGGGAAGTGGCTTCTTGTTTCAGGAGAGAAGGACGTTTGACAGGGAAAGAGGGAGAGAAGGACGTCTGTCTTGTCTATAAATAAGAAAATTTGATTTGATTAGCAAAATTTTGCGGTTGTAGAATTAAAGTATCTCATTGTAAGGTTTTTGGTTTAGTAGGTGAGTAAGGAGAAAATAATTTAAAAAATTCACTATTTTTAGAAGAGCAAAAAAAGTAGTGGATGACAATGTGAACAATGATGTTAATTTCCATGAGAGTATATGGTTACATTGGTACGGTTTGTTTTCATATAGAATTTGAACTTAAGAGTTTTAGATGCCTAAAAATATAATATTAATTTTAAAATTGATTACTTTCATTTATACTTTGAGCTTAAATATCTCATTCAAACGTGATATAAAATTTGTGCACAATGAAAGAGTAGTACTTAATTAAGTACTATAAAAGATGACGTGATATAAAGTTAATTACTTATAGAAGAAAAAGAAAAAAAAAAACGCTTTTGGTTCTTTGGTTTCCGACGCAAGCAAACTCCCAAAGAAAAAGTGATTCTTGTCCGAGAGGTAAACATAATGGCTCCCCTTTATTTTCCCTTTATATTCTATATTTATTAATTTTCCTCTGCCCTGGAATCTGAGTTAAGCTTAAAAAAGGAAGAACAAAATGTAAGAGAAATGTCTTTTCAACCATAAGGACATTTCATGTGACGGTATGAAGTTGGTATTTCCCAACAAATATTTTATCATCAATCTTCCTCTTATTGTCTTTTATTAGATCCTAACTTCATTTGGATATACATACTGACAGATTAAACATGGAAGTAAAGGATGCGTTGAGTACTCCTGTTCCTGAATATCTTGACGGATCAGATAATTATGTGGATTGGAGTATTCAAGTACAAACATATTTGATGGCTAAAGATCTTTGGGACACAATTGAAGCAATTGTTGAACCTCTTAAACAAAAACATGATGAAGCTGCTTTCAAGGCTTGGAGCGACGTGAATTCCATGGCTTTACAGGTGATTCAGTCTTCATGCGGACCGAACTATTTAGACGAGATTAGTTCTGCTAAAGTTGCATGGAATACTTTGGCAAAAAAGTACCTCCCTAAAGATACTAACTCAGGTCTCTCTCTCTCTCTCTTAAATGCATATGCATGCTCAAACAAAGACGGCTTTTGGTGTAGCTGTTCGGCAAGTTCTTGACAAAGATAATTATGGGGATTGGAGTGTTGAAGTTAAAGACCATTTGATGGCCCATGATCTTTGGGACATAGTTGAAGCAACCACCGAACCTCCTAAGCAAGAAGATGATGAAGTTGCTTTCCATGCTTGGAGTGAGAAGAATTCCATCGCTTTACATGTGATCCAGAATTCATGTGGAAGGGACACATTATCTAAGATTAGGGAGATTAGTTCCGCTAATATTGCATGGAATACTTTAGCAAAAAAGTACCTCCCTAAACATACTAGCTCAGGTCTCTCTCTCTCTCTCTCTCTCTCTCTCTTAAATGCATATGCATGCTCAAATAAAGACAACTTTGAGCGCAGATGTTCTTCAAGTTCTTGACGAATATAATTACATGGATTGGAGTGTTCAAGTAAAAGACTATTTCACTACAAAAAAATAGATGTTTTTTGACGTGGCAAACAGTAACTTATGTTTGTCACGTCAAAAAAAATATTGTTGACGTGTCTTATTTTAACACGTCAAACAGTTTTGACGTGTTAAACTAACACGTCAAAAGTTTTTGACGTGTCAATTTGACACGTCAAAACCTTTTGACGTGTCAAATTAACACGTCTTTTGACGTGTCAAATTAACACGTCAAAAACTTTTGACGTGTCAATTCCACACGTCAAAAACTTTTTTTAATAAAAAAAAAAATGTAACATTAATTTTGATATAAACAAATATGCATTAAAAAACAATTAATGTTAATTGGCATAAAAAATTAATTTTTATTGTCATTAGTATAAATTATAGTTTATTATTATTAGTATAAATTATAATTTTTATTGTGATATATATATATATATATATCACATGCATGCCAATTAATGTATAAATATATGCATGCATAAGATAATATATATATTTATTATAAGTTTTTGAGTGGC
>CM028139.1:11455177-11550177 GCA_016403345.1 Corylus heterophylla | reverse complement strand
TTCATCTTTTTATTCTTCCCCCTCATTTATTTTTCCAACACTGTCTCTCTCCTATCCACTGTCTCTCTCCTATCCCTTCGCTTAGTATAGAAATTAAAATCTAATTATCTCTCTGTCTTTTATTTTTTTCACTGAAAAACACTATTTAATTGGAGATAAAACAAACAAACATGAAATGAACTTGTCGTTGCATCCAAATAGCTAGGTTTTCTTCTTTTTGGCACGTCAGAAAAAAAAAAAAAAAAAAAAAAAAAAAAAAAAAACCGAAATTTTGAAATTTTTTCCTCTTCTTATTTTCCCTCCGCTTTTTTCATCTTTTTATTCTTCCCCCTCATTTATTTTTCCAACACTATCTCTCTCCTATCCCTTCGCTTAGTATAGAAATTAAAATCTAATTATCTCTATGTCTTTTTTTTTTTCACTGAAAAACACTATTTAATTGGAGATAAAACAAACAAACATGAAATGAACTTGTCGTTGCATCCAAATAGCTAGGTTTTTTTCTTAATTATATTCATGAATTCTTTCATCTTTTATTCTTCTCCTTCATGCAGAGAGAAGGAAAAAAAAATTAGAAGAACCAAAGCCTACGTGCAGAGAGACAAAAAAAAAAAAAAAGAAAAGAGGAGTGAAGAAGAATGAATTAATTAAGAAAGGAGAGAAGAAAAATAATGAAGACAAAAAAATTAAATAAATAAAGAATTCTGACGCCATATTTGGCACGTCAAATTCTGACGTGCCAAATATAGCACGTCAGAATTATGACGTGCCATATATGGCACGTCAGAATTATTTTATATATATATATATATATATATATATATATATATTATATGTTTCAAAAATAAATAAATAAATAAATAAATTTTATATTAGGTTTATTTATATTATATATATTCACCTTTTTTTTATGTTAGATTCCTAACGTGCTAAAAATAGCACGTCAGAATTAAAAAAATTAAAATGAAGAAGATAGCTAGAAGCTAGCGTGCGAGAGAGAAGGAAAGAAAAATTGTAGGGCATCAGACGTACACTACGGTGTGTTGGAACTTGGGGAGGAAAAGAAAAGGAAAAAAAAATTAGAAGAATTGAAGCCTACGTGCAGAGAGAGAAAAAGAAAAAGAAAAAGAGGAGTTAAGAAGAATGAATTAATTAAGAAAGGGAGAGAAGAAAAATAATGAAGACAAAAAAAAAAAAAAAAAAATTCTGACGCACCATATTTGGCACGTCAGAAATTCCTGACGTGCCAACTATAGCACGTCAGGAATTCTCGACGTGCCATGTATGGCACCTCGAGAATTCGACGTGCCATGTATGGCACGTCAGAATTATTTTATATATATATATATATATTATATGTTTTGAAATAAATAAATAAATAAATAATTTTTATATTAGGTTTATTTATATTATATATATTCACCTTTTCTGACGTGCTAGAATTAACACGTCAGAAATTTCTGACGTGTTAATTTTAGCACGTCAGAAACCTGATATCAAAAAACAAGCGGGATTTTCAACTTTTTCCCTCTTTTTCCCTATCTTCTTTCCCTCTTCTTTTCCCTTTATAATTCTATTATATATTCATATTCTTTAATCCTTTTTCTTTTATTTCCAAACACAGTTCTCTCTCTCCTCTCTCAATCTCCCTAGCCTCTTCTCTCTGTACATCCGGCCACCAGCTTCTAAAGGGAAGAAGAAAAGGAGAAAAATAAGATTGAGGAAGAAGAAGAAAAAGAAAAAAAATGGGAGAAGATCAGAAGATCCAGAGAAGCAGCGAAAAGAAAAGAAAAGAAAAAAAAAAAAAAAAAAGGAGAAGAGATCGAACGGCCAGCAGAAAAGAAAAGAAAAAAAAAAAAAAAAAAAAAGGAGAAGAGATCGAACGAAGCAGCAGAAAAGAAAAGAAAAAAAGAAAAAAAAGATGGAGAAGATCAGAAGATCCAGAGAAGCAGCAAAAGAAAAAAAAAAAAAAAAAAAAAAAGGAGAAGAGATCGAACGGCCAGCAGAAAAGAAAAGAAAAAAAAAAAAAAGAAGGAGAAGAGATCGAACGAAGCAGCAGAAAAGAAAAGAAAAAAAGAAAAAAAAGATGGAGAAGATCCAGAGAAGCAGCAGAAAAGAAAAAAAAAAAAAAAAAAAAAAAAAGATGGAGAAGAGATCGAAGCAGCAGAAGAAAGAAAAAAAAAAAAAAAAAGGAGAAGAGAAGAGGATCAAAGAAGAGAGATTTTTGATTTGAAGAAGCTCTGATTTGGTTTATTTTGATTTGATTTGAGAGATTTTTGATTTTTGATTTTTGATTTGATGAGAAGAAGATCGAAAGGTTTATTTTTTGATTTTTTATTGATTTTATGGTTTGGGTTTTTGAAAATGAAGGAAAGAAGAGAGAAAAGAGAGTGAAAATGGAGGAATTGAAAGAAGAGAGAGAGAGAGTGAAAATGGAAGAAAGAAGAGAGAGAGAGAGAGAGTGAAAATGGAGGAAGCAGCAGAGATCAGGGAGAACTGGGGACCGGAGAAGACTACTGTTCCAGAAATAAAAAAAATATTTTTAATTAAAAAAAATCCAGAAAAAATTAAAAAAAGAAAAATTAATTTTTTTTAATAATTTTAAATTTCCTGACGTGTCACTCTTTGACACGTCGGAAATTAAAATTATTAAAAAAATTAATTTTTCTTTTTTTTTTTAATTTTTTTTATTAAAATTATTTACTGACGTGTCAAAATTTGACACGTCAGAAATTTTCTGACGGGTTAAATTTCAACACGTCAGTAAAATTTCTGACGTGTCACAAGTTAACACGTCGAAATTTTTCCGACGTAACTCTTTAACACGCCGAAAATAATTTCTGACGTGCTAATTATAACACGTCAGAAATTTCTGACGTGTTAAAACTTAACACGTCAGAAATTTTCCATTTTTGACACCTATAATCTTCACGCGGGAAACACGTCAGGAAGGCCCCGTCAGGAACGTTTTCTGACGTGTCAGACTACCTGACACGTCAGAAAACGCCCGTCAGAAAAAATTTAATTTTTTGTAGTGCAAAAATCTGGGATTTTTGACACCCACCCTTTTGACCGTTGATAAACGTCAAAAACTACACGTCAAAAGAGGTTTTTGACGTGTCAATACCATTGACAAGTCAAAAACTCCTGGTCAAAAATTATCACCATTTTTGTAGTGTTTGATGACCCATGATCTTTGGGACATAGTTGAAGAAACCACCGAACCTCTTAGGCAAGAAGACGATGAAACAGCTTTTAAGGCTTGGAGCAAGAAGAACTTCATGGCCTTAGATGTTATCCAGATTTCATGTGGAAGGGACGCATTTTCTAGTATTAAAGAGATTCGTACAGCAACACATGCCTGGGATTCTTTGGCAGGTCTCTCTCTCTCCAATGCACATGCTCAAACATTCTTAATGTATAATAAGATTGAAATCTGTTGGAGAATACTTACTAAAAAAAAATTCAAAAGGTTAGGTAAAATGTAGCAACCGGCTCCCAAGAAAATTCAAAAAATAAAAAAATAAAAAGAAAAAAGGAACAAAAATAAAAAGAAGTACCGAAATTTTGGAAACTCACCTTGAAATCATGACCATCAAAAGTTAGTCAAAGAAAGCTTAGTGTAGTTTGATAGAGTAATTCTATTAGTCATCTCATTATCACTTTCTCATCCTCTAAATTTATGTAGGGTGGTTCTCCAATTAAAAAATCAATTTTTATGCACTAATTATTATGGGAACCATGCATGTCACATTAGTTTTGGGGATGAAATGAGGATAATATGATGTGTTTTTTGTATTTTGGTTGAAAAAAATATTTTGACGTGATATAAAGATAAATAAAGTTTTGAGTTTTATTTTTTAGTGTATTGTGAAAACAATTGTTTATTAATTTTTCTTAGTTTTTTTAGGAAGAAAGAAAAGATAAAGGGTTGGCAAATAAACTCCTATGTACCAGAACTGGAAGAAGAGATATTTTGTTTGACCATGGGTTTAGATACGATGGTAATTTAACCTTATCATGGTTTAATGAAAGAGATTTGTGGGCCTAACTCATCTTATAAAACCGGTTCATTCGTTATAAATATGCTCAAGATCTTGTCCACAAACAATGTGGGATTATTCCTCAACATCCTCCCTCACGTGCAAGCCGGTATTTTTCCTGGGGTAAGTAGTGTGGGTCCCATTCATCCTGTAGTAGGCTATGATACCATATAGAATAATTTTGCTTTGTGTTTTCTACCTACTCAATTGTATGGCAGTGTCTCTTATTTATAATGATAAAGAGATTGTATTGTTTACAAGATAAATAATTGATAGAATTCTAATCTAATAGAAACCTATTTCTATACAAATGCAGTAGGGATAGAAGTCTTCAGTTCTTATATGATAGAAACCTATTTCTATACAAGTGCAGTAGGAATAGAAGTCTTCAGTTCTTCAGACGATCGCGTGTGCGATCGAGCGCAATGGTGAGTGCGCTCGATCGCACTATCCGAGACTTCAGGCTCATTAGTCGTTTCGCGTGCGATCAATCGCTCTGTGACTAGTGCGATCGATCGCACTATCCGAGACTTCAGATTCATCCTTCGTTGTTTGTGATTTGTCTGTTCCAATAGGCTTCAAGCGGTGCCTCCAGGCAACTTTTTAAACAATTTAATTAATCACTTCAAGAAATGCATTTCAAACATTTTTTAAAAAAAAAATAAAAGAAAAAAAAAAAAAAACTAGAATTTATGTCCGTACCATGCAATGTATGGAATCCATGAATCTCGGTGCCCACAAGTTGGCCTTCCATCATAGAAACCTCAGAGAAGTCGAATCTTCCCAAACAAACTCCTTTTTCTGTTTTTCCAAGACCTTAACCGACAGTTCCGTACCTTTAACTCATCAATGTCTCAGACGCAAAAAAATTCGCTTCATCTGAAATTACATAAACTAATTAATCCATACGAACCAAAAACTTTAAAAAAAGTTATTTTTTTTTTAAAAAAAAAAAAAAAAAAAAAAAGAGAGTGGAAGGACCTGATCAGAGATAGAGTTTGGAATGGAGGAGAAGAAGAAAAAAAAAAAAGAAGGAATTTCCGAAGCTCTATGATTGTTCTTTTTTCTTTTTTTTTTAAGTATTTATTTTTGGACACAGAATTATAAAGGCAACGACTTTAATTGATATGACGATTCCTATAATCATTAACACTTGGGGGTTTACCATGAAGATTACTTATTACACAAGTTGAAAATCGTAAGCTCATTTTCTGGTTTGTTGAAAATCATTCAATTTTATCTATTGTTGTTACATCTTGTATTCTATCAGTGGCTTACACTCTTCGCATTTTAAAAATACTATTTTACAATTTTATAATTTTTGTTATTAAAATCTTTATTACGTACTGTTGTTTCTCCTTGGTTTTGTGGTCGGGTAATGAATAATTATCTAGTAAAATATAATTAGTCAACTCATGAGTTTTTATAGTAAAATATAAACTTTGAATTAATTAGTAAAATAGTTTCTGCAAAAATTTTAGTCCAGATAAAATATAATAAGAATTTTTCCTCCGATTAAGTTTCCTATATTGTTATAAAGAAGTTGTAGGCAGACATGTGATGAGTTGGCTTGACGTGGCAATAGCATGCTTCAGTTCTTGTTGCTACTAATTCTAATTCTAATCACCTTTTACATATTAATCTCAAAATGGAACCAAATTCATGTTGACCGTGAGGCCTTCCAAAAGGTTGTGCGAAGTGGTGATTGGAACGTTGTAGAGGAATTCCTGATGCGCCATCCCGGTTCTGCAGGTTTGAAAATCACAAAAAAAGGCGAGACAGCTCTTCACGTCGCTGTTCAAGCTAAGCATGAGCATATAGTGGAGAAGTTGGTGGCGATAATGTCGGAACAAGAATTGGAAGTAACAAATGAAGATGTGAACACAGCTCTAGTTTTTACAATTCGTGAGGGAAATTACCAAATGGCAGAGTGCATGCTTAGAAAGAACGTGAACTTGGTTAGCACTAGAAGTTCTTCATTGAGACTTCCGGTTGTTACGGCTCTTTTTTCTCGGCATGAAAAATTGGCTCGCTATCTCTATTCTCTCACTCCAGAGGAAGATCTAAAGCCAGAAAAATGCTGGAGCGGTGCTACAGTTTGTTGCCAAGCTATATACAAGTGAAATTTTGGTAACAACTGTTGGTCTAATAATCTGTTGGCCCACAATTTCGAATAATATTTCAAAATCTTCTCAATATATATACTCCCCTTTTTGTTCTTTTTTCATTTTTTTAACACCACAGATATTGCTTTGGATTCAATTGAGCGTTGTCCAAGTTTGGCTCTTGCTAGGAGCGAATACGATCGCGGCCCTTTGTATGCATTGGTTTCTAGTCTTTTCGTATTTCCAAGTGAAAATCGGCTAGTGTTTTGGAAACGATGGATGTACAAATGTTAGTATACAATCTCTTTTTTCTTTGCTTTTCTTTAAACTTTAATGGATTAATTAGCCTCATGAAAGCACTGAGTAGACAAGCTACTCCGCCTTGAGAGGTAGTATATATATAGACAATAGGGCAAAGCCAAATTTAAGAGGTCTATTAGTTATTTATTTAATTTTTTGTGTTGCACTAAAGAAATTAAATTGCTCATGCGAGACACACATGAATTGTAATACCGACTTCTTACTTGAGATTCATTGGTCTTTCTGGCTGGAAGGTATACACATTCAACCCGCTCGTGCCATCAAGGAAATTCGTTTGAATATTAATCGAAGCGTAGAAAAACGCCAAAGTGATCCAATACAAATTCTCAGATCAAGTATGTTGGTACCTAAACTTTCTTTAATTCCCTAAGGAACTTCATTTTTTTCTCTTGTCATAATTAGTTTAAATGATGATTAAAACCATGATTCATTTCCATCATAGTTAAGAATAATTGAATAACTATTTTTCTTTCTCTCTTGGCAATATAAATACATAAATTACTTTGATCATAGTTCCTTAAAGTAATTTTTGTTAGAATATTAATTAAATGATTGAATTCAACTTACTTAACTTAGTATGAAATTTAACCATTTTAATAAAAGAGAGCTCCTTTAATTGTACAGAAGAGAGAAACTCTCTGATCGATGCATTGATCGATATATTTTTTATTTGACCCCTGAGTAATGATCTACACTACGCGGCGTGCGTGAACAGCGATGCACGCCACGACGTGGCGCCGACGTGGCAAAGAAACCACGTTGTTGCCTCTGGTTTTATAAAAAAAAAAAAAAAAAAAAAAAAAATATCAAAGCAGGACTTACGACATTTCCCCACCCAAAAATTTCCCCAAAACCCATTTTCCTCCACCTCCACCCAACTTCTCTCCACCGGCGCGCGCCGCCCGTGTCCCACTGAAACCGGCGGTCGTCTGCTCTCCCCACCGTCGACCGAGCCCGGAGAGAGAGACACGATCGCCTTCCCCACCCCAAAAATTTCCCCCACCCTCCACGGCTCCACCCCAAAAAATTTCCCCCACCCTCCACGGCTCCACCCCATTCTCCTCCACCGAAAACTCTCTCCACCGGCGCCAGAATCTCCTCTCCCCACCGTCGACCGACCCTTTCCTTTCTCCATTTTCCTCCCCAACCCCTTTTCTCCACCGTCGCCCTCTCCTCTCCCCACCGTCACCGCCGCGACGAGAATTGAGGTTCGCCCATCTATACCCATCGATCACGATATTTTAAATTATTTTAAATTGGGGCATCGATCGTGAATTGAACTCGTGATATCGCAGCTTGATATACGCTTTTGGTATGATGTAAATAGATGCGGCTGTTCATGCTGGAGATTATCAACTCGAGGGTGACTGGTTGAAAACCAGATTGAGTTTAGGGGAACCTCTTAACCTAGAAGGGTTTTCTTTCTATTCGTAAGAAAATGCTTTTCTTTTTCTTCTCTGTTTTGAAAAGAAAAAAATGATAATGTGGACTTTCTATTGGTGTGATTTGGTATTGCCTTGGCTCTTGCTGTATCAGTCAATTTCTAGATTTGAATATAGTTGAATAGGTGAACCGTGTGGAAGATTTTCTACCCATATGGCGATCACCCTTGCTTGATAAAATTAGCCATACATCATTCGGAATTATTATGAATGGTCCGCTCATAAAAATAAATGTGGTTGATAGTTTAGTTTTGCTAGACACCCTTGACAACTCAAATCGCACACAACCTCATCTTAGAAGTCAGAGGTTTGTGACGCAGATTTAGTTCCAATCTTTGATTCTCTGCATTTTGTTTCTTTCTCCTTCAAGACATATGGTTTGTAGGCGCTTTTTCTTGTCCGCGGATCACTTGTGCAATTAGGAATTAGATACCATGATTATCTTTAGTGATGACAATATTTACACATCTCTATGCTTTTTCAACTTTGATCACATTCTTAAAATTGTGCTTGGCTTGTATACCTAAGCTTAAGAATGTGTTGTTTTCTATTCTCTAAATAGGGACCATTAATCCATCAAGGCTTTTAGGGAATGAGAAGTGCCTTTAGCCATTTTTCCATAGCGAATGAAGACGTCTATATATCGTTTAGGTGTCCTTTTCCAAAATTCAATTTCTCTAGCAAAGCGGTTGTATTCATGAAACAAGTGACTGGAAATGAAAAAGAAAAGTGGATCGATTAAAGTGCTCAGGCTGAAGACTAAATTTGGCTTTGGAGGATGATAAAATACTTTTGAAACGGAGTAGCCATTTTATCTCTCCTTGAAAGGGGCTTGCTTATCAGGGACATAGCAACTGATATCCCAAATGGCTTGAGAATGGACGTCTCAAATAATAGCTCACATTCGTAGCAAACAATTGCTAAGGCCTTTGATCCAAAATTTTCACCAAAATATCTATAAAGGATGTCGGCAACAAGTGAAAAATAGCAGAGAGAGAATCTTGTCACACCAACTCTTATTAGAGTGTCAGTTCACATAATTATTCTCAAGTTCAATTTTTGGTTTCTTTTTTTTTGGAGTCTTGACTAATTTGACAAGAATCTCTTCATTTAGGGTCCATCGTAAAATTATGGGCACCATGCAGGATCTGTTGACCATTTAAAAGATATAAGTAGAGGAGGCAAGATACTTCATTGCTTACCTAACATGAGTAGAGCGAGCATTGAATAAATTTCTGTATATGCTCCTTTCCAACTAAATAACTAATACAAAAGCTGTTTCATTGACTGTTTGAAGATGGCTTATTACCTTGACCTTCCTCTTGCTGCTGTAGAATCTTGGAGATCATGAACTTTGAATACAGTGGTGATCGAGTCTTACTGAATTGTAATGTTTTGCTCAAAATTTTGCTATTCTTGTCCTGAAATTTGTTTGAAACGCAGATAAAAATACCCTCAATCATTCTCCAGGAACCTGGACAGAAATATTCTATCCATTTTGGTTCTAGATCTGTTGAGAAAATGTTCTCCCTGACTTTAAATTTAGTATAACTGGTTCAAGTTCAGTATTTTTCAAGCTAAATCTTCATAATAGGGCACACTAGTATATTCCTTTGAATATACTATATATACCAATTTTTTTTTTTTTTTTGGGGGGCATGGGTATTAACATTTTTGGGTGGTATAGGTATTAACATTTTTTGGGCATTAAATTTGTCTTATTGACTACCAGTGGCTGGAATGAGTAATGCTCTTTTTTTTTTTTAATCATCTGCTTTGCATTATTTGGTAGCCTGTCGGAGGTGGTTTGTGATGTGGTGGCTTATCACCAAATTTGGAATTTCTAGTTTGTGCTTCATACTTTGATGTGCTAGTTTATTCACAGAGTGGTTTTACTTTTTTCTTTTTCTTCCTTTTTTATTTTTTATATTACCTTAGTTCAAATATATGCTTAGATATTGCATGCGAAGATCAATGATTGGTCTAACTTTCAGTGGCATCATCTTTACAATCATGGAGCAATCATATTAGGTGTTTCCAAAGTGTTTTAGATTAATGCCTAATCGTGGGGTAGGAGTGAGTGAGGGAGCAAGCCTATGTGCCCATTTTTATCCCATATTGAGAAATTGTTAATGAACATGCATTGAGAGAGTAATGCAAATGTAACCATTTTTTCCTAGGCTGGGAAATAGACAATGATTTTGTGCTATTTGTAAATCTGAGTTATAATCATTGTAGCTTGCTTTGGATGCTCAAAATCATTAAAGAATACACAAACAACAACAACAAAAGATGGTAGAAAATTTTGAACGTTTGTGTATTGTTAATGCTTACTGAAGCATGAAACACTTCTAAATATGATACATGATTCAATAGAAATGTGGTGCGTCATGTACATTCCATCATAATTGTTTACTTTTGATCAAAATTGGAGGCAGCCCCTTGAATTTATTTCCTTACCCCCCAGTAAGGAAATAAAGTGTTTTAATGTTTTATTCGTTTGACATTTATGGATGCAAATTTGTTTGCAGGTTGGCCAAACAAGGTGTTGTATTAGATTTTTCTAGTGTACCTTCTTTGGTTACTCTATCAACTAAGACGATTATATATAGATATTATTGCGGATATAAGTGATCTTCTCATAAAAGGCATAAGTTGAAGGTTTCTTTTTGGAAACAACTTGATGGGGATAGGGGAAGAGAGCAAGCCTCCTAATCCTTCCAAACCATCTTCTTCAGCTCAGGTATCCTTGTCTTTTTCTTAACACATTTTATTATTATTATTTTCAGGTGTTTTAAAGTATTGTCATTTACTTTTTCAGGAAATACCAACAACGCATTATTTTGATTGGTCGAGCTCCTTGCAGGTTCGTGATAAGAATATGTTTAGTTTAGTTTTTTTTAAAGAACCAAAAAAATCATTATGACTATGAATTTTTTTCATTATTTATATGGATTAATTTCGGATACCCAGTGTTTCTTGATTATGCTTATTATTATCTTGGAGCTACGCAGGCCCCATTTTTTGCCTCAACAGTTGCTTCTACAACTCCTAACCCCTATCTATCAAGAAGCCAGTGAATTATAGCTATGCTTTGGATCATGTAGATGCATACATTATGTATAGGATATAAGGTTCTTATTTTCTTTCTTGGTGATGTTTCAAAGATCTGTTGATCCCACCATATGGGATGCCGCTCCACCATATGGGATGCCGGTTCCATACCCTGTTTATTGCCTCCATGGGGAGTTTATACTCATCCTAATATGACCACGGTAATCCTAGTCACTTATATATATTACAATGCAAACACGTGCTGCAATATGACCATGGTAATCCTAGTCACTTATATATATTACAATGCAAACACGTGCTGCACGTGTGACACGATTACACATCACTGCTGCGTATAAATATTGTAAAGTTTATGAATTTGTCTTCTAAGTTTTTCCTATATCTTCAGAGACTCCAAACCCACTACATGTCAATATAGAGTTGGAAGGAAGGGCCCTATGGAAATGATCGAGTTTGCACTAAAAATCCATGGAACTCCCGAAGCGCATGCAATGACAAGGCTTCACATTGTTTGTCTTCCTCTTGCTAATAGTGTTGATAGTGATAATGAGGGTACATTAGATGCAATTGAAAAGAATAATGAGAAACAGGTACATTATATCATGCATCAATAGGGTTTGGTTTCTCAATTGATCAGTTTGGTGTTTTACGTATGCATACGCCGTAATGATTGAAATATTTATTTATAGCATTAACTTTACATTGCTCTGTTGATATGTTGTTCTTTATTTGTTGCCTTATGAAAACGTGCCAATCAATGTAGGATTCTTATGGAAGTAAGAAAAGAAGGTTTCACCATATGGTTGCAGATGGTATATTTTTCAGTTTCAACCTAAATGATTCCTGCTTATGTGTGACCATCTATATTTTCATCCTCTCTTGGTTGTGATGATTTTGTACTAACTATAACTTCCGCAGGAGCCAATACACAAAGTCACACTGTTGGGGCCATTGGTGAAGCTTTAGTGCCTCCTGCCTCATTACCACTTGTGATGGGATCTGAATCTGTAATGCCTGAGCAATTGATGCAGGTATTAATGTTAGAGGTTCCCCCCACCCTCCCAATTTAATAATCGTTTCACATCCCTATTCTCAATGTAAAGTATTTATATGTTGCTTCTAATGAAAATGCTACACTTACTAAAATTTCTCCATAAAATTCCTTTCCCAAATGATGTTTTAACATTTCATAAGATCTATTATTTTGGGAAATGTTTGACCATCTTATGGGATGGTGACATATTACTTGGAAACCAATTTTAGGGGAAACTTTTGGTAAGTGTAGTATTTCTCTGCTTTTAAAGGAGAGAATATATTACATGTTAAAAGTTGGCAATGGGGTTGTTATGAACCTAACAATTCTCTGCTTACATAGATTCCAAATGACGACGAGCCATTCCTTGAAGTTGCCCCTCAAATTGGTTAGTTAGTCTTTACACTCTTTTATTAATATCATTGAGTTTCTTTCTTATAGTAAATTTTATTCATTAGTTATTGATTGTCATTTAGTAAATGTTGTGATTCCAATCTTGTTCCGATATGTTGATTGGGTAA
Source organism: Corylus heterophylla (assembly GCA_016403345.1). Taxonomy (NCBI): domain Eukaryota; kingdom Viridiplantae; phylum Streptophyta; class Magnoliopsida; order Fagales; family Betulaceae; genus Corylus; species Corylus heterophylla. The sequence goes on along the minus strand of CM028139.1, from coordinate 11,537,637 downwards.
TCAGATTTTTTTGTCATCTAGATGAAAATGAAGTTGTCTGTGATTTAGAGTTGGTAGACAAGGATGACAATGATGTGCAATCCAATAAGAAAGAAGCGAACCGAGGTAGGAATGAAGTTTAGTTCAAAAAGAACTAATACTATATTATAGGCGGTATGCTCAAGAATCGGGGTTTGGGGTGACATCTAAAGGAGGTAAAATAATCCAGACGGAGTCATAAGTATGTCACCTCACATGTGCTCGTTATGGCAAGAAGCAAACTGATGCAATTAATATTCACAAGCCTAATCCGACAACGAAAACTGGGTGTAAGGCCAAGATCAATGCATCGTTCAGGGATGGAGCATGGTGTTTGACTACTGTTAATGTGAACCACAATCATTCTTTAAGCCCTAGTAAAACAAGATTTTTTCGATGCTATAGGAGGATGGATGATAATGTGAAAAGAAGGCTCGAATTAAACGATATAGCTGGGATAGGTGTGAGTAAGAACTTTAACTCTCTTGTTGTTGAAGGTGGAGGGTATGAGAATCTGTCATTCATGGAGAGAGATTGTCGAAATTTTATTAACAAGGCAAGACATCTTCGGCTTGGCAAAGGAGGTGCTGGAGTACTTTACGACTACTTTACTAGAATGCGAGAAATGAATGATGGCTTCTACGCTGTGATGGATTTGGACGACGACTCTAGGCTAAGGAATGTGTTCTGGTGATGCACGGCGGGCTGCATATAAGTATTTTGGGGATGTGGTTACATTTGACACGACGTATTTGACCAATATATACAAAATGCCATTTGCTCCTTTCGTGGAGTGAATCATCATGGTCATCAATACTTTTAGGGGCGGATTACTATCAGCGAGGATACGACCACATTTGTTTGGTTGTTTGAAACATGGTTGAAATGCATGAACGCCAAGCTCGGCTTGCAATAATAACAGATCGTGATAAGGCTATGAAAAGTGCAATTGCAAAAGTTTTTCCTAGAGCCCGACATAGATTTTGTTTATGGCACATTATGAAAAATTCCCGAGAAGCTAGGATCACATGCTCAATACAAGTGTGGCTTGAAGAGTGCCATACAAAGTGCAATCTACGACTCTCAAACTTGTGTTGAATTTGATAACAGATTGGCAAGGTGTAATGGAAAAGTATAATCTTCGGATAATGCATGGTTGTGTTGGTTATATAGTGAGCGGGCTCATTGGATACCAGCGTATTTAAAAGATACATTTTGGGCGGAATGCAAACTACACAAAGAAGTGAAAGTATGAATGCATTTTTGATAATTATGTGAACTCGAAGCACTATTGAAGGAATTTGTTGACCAATTTGACAATGCTTTGAGGAGAAAGGTTGAGAATGAGAAAGTAGCTGATTTCAATTCTTTTAATGCCACCATTCCCTGTGTATCTCATTTTTCTATTGAGAAGAAATTTCAAGAACTTTATACCAATGCAAAGTTCAAAGAAGTTCGTCAGGAGTTTAGTTGCTTGATGTATTGCAATTGCTCTCTTATTAAAAGTGAAGGTGCAATTTCTACCTATGAAGTATCTGATGAGGTAACAGTTGATGATTACACAAAAGAGCGGAATTTTGTGTTTACTTTAATGGAGATGAATGTGAAGTTAAATGCACTTGTGGGTTGTTTGAATGTAGAGGAATCTTGTGTAGGCATGCCCTTGCTGTACTGACATTAAAGAAAGTGAAATCTTTGCCCACAAAATATTTTCTTGACCGATGGAGAAAGGATTTGAAGCGCGCACATACTCTTATTGAGAGTAGTTATAATGTCTTCAGTTGCAACCCTGATGCCCAAAGATATGATTGCTTGTTGAAAAAATGTAGTGAATTAGCAACGCTTACATCAACCAGTGAGGACCATTACATGGATGCCATGCATTGTATAGACATGTTGCTAGCGAAATATAAGTGCTCAAGGTATGAACCCAGTCCACCCTCCCATGATATTCCATGCGCATCTTCCAAAAGTAATGAAGGCATTGATGGTGTAGTAGTGAAAAGTACCAAGGTTCTTAGTCCTATAGCGGTTAAATGTAAAGGCAAGCCACGATTCAAAAGAATGGTGTCTACAGTTGAAAAAGTCGTGACAAAAACAAAAAAGAAACATCAGAGTCACAACAATGCCAACCAGAAGGGGAGAAAAAATCAGGTTGCTTATTTTTCTTCCTTTTATGAGTGTTTCACTTATTCTTACTAAACGCGTGATCGCATACAAACATTTCAAGCATATCGTAACACATTTGGTATCTTTTTTAAATTGAAGGCTTGCCAAGAAATTCAAGAAAGGGAATTGAACACAAATGAAGCTCCATTGGCTTCAATAACTGACACTCAATATGATCGCATAATTGGAACGCAGGAAACTGCTTTTATTAAGGTAAACACACTTGAAGCTCCCTGCTATTGTCAACTTACATTGTTCATTGTCATTCTCCTTTTTCCTTTTTCTTTTCTATTTTAATTTTATTCTTTAATAACTTATAACGGTTTTTTTGTTTTGCTAACTTACTAAGTTGATTTGCTGCAGGATACGGGTTTCAACCTATTTGAATAGGCGATTGAGCATGATGTTTTGTTTTTTTGAAAGCATTGCTCTTTTTTTGTTCAGCTAATGCTTTAGTACATGTTACAAGAATTTTTTGGAAGCAGTGATGTTTTTTGGCTGATGGTGGTGTATAGTTTTTGCAAGTGTGGAATGGTGGGTGCATGGTTTTTGTAAGCGCTGAACATGTGGAATGGTCTACAGTATGAATTTTGGTTTTCGCTTGTGGATTTCTGCTTACATAAGGTATTCCAAATAATTGACACAAGGGCCAACATCTGCATAATTCTCTCACTTTGTAATTATGGGTTAAATAACCTTGAACCCATAGTTTTAAGTTTTCTGAACTTTGTATATTTATTCCCCTTCTCATGAATCATCATGCTCCGACTTGCCTTGTACTTGACATGGAAGGGTTTCTGAACTCAAGCAGGCCAAAAAATAGCTTTATTTTTTCTCCTTTGTATGCCCAAATCTATTATTTGGGAAGATGGGAAGGAAAATGCGTTGATTTTTCCTTTTGAGGGCGAACTTGATTAAGTCAACCAATTACATTTACTTTAAGCTTGGAAATGCTTATTTTATTACTTCTATTGTTGTGCAGAATCTGCATGAAAGTTAAACACTTCATTTTGCTTACCTCATTGGGAACAAACAAGGTTGGCTTTCCCGCTTGCTATTCTAAAGTAAGTCTAGAAGTTTCCTCCTCACAATTTGCAGTATGTTGCTTATAGTTCAGTTTTCAACAAAAGACAAGTACTCTATGTATACTTCTTCATTAGTTTTCTTTTATTGATTGTCCTTCTCTTCTGCTTCTATAGTTTGTTTTGGGGGGTTCTGATTTGGAAAAGGAAGGCAGAAGAAGCACTGCTAGCCAGTGGACTTCCCTACACTGTGAGTGTTAATAGTATTAACTGCAGATAAGTTTGACAAATATGGGGATTTGTGGTGTCTGGTTACTCATTTAACAGTCTTTTTTCAGATAGTGAGACTTGGAGGCATGGAACGGCCCACTGATGCTTACAAGGAAACCCATAATATTGCCCTCTCACAGGAAGATACTTTATTTGGTGGCCAGGTGTCAAACCTTTAGGTATTCTTCCTGTACATTTTCCCCAAGTTGGCAATAATATTTCAGCCATGAGCACAACTCCTAAAAATGTTTTCTTTTTGACCGATTATGTATTGTATCATTCAATTCATTCAGTATTCAACAAGGCCCCATTATGTGGATCGAAAATGATTTAAAGCTCTCTGAATGTTGTCCCGCCACTCAATAAAAGTCAAAGGTGATAGCTAAGTTGCTGCATGCTCTCAGTTTCAAGGTTGAAACATTTTATAATTTCAGTAGAATCATAACGTGTGACCAGTCATCTTATCGGCAATTAAGGTCAAATGTAAACAGATATGGAAAAATATGGAATAATTTATCAATAGATAGTAAATTATGTTTAGTTTACTTGGCTGATTGGGATATAATTGAAAGTCCATATTCTTTGTGATTTTGTTCTTTTTTTTTTCTCAAAGATTCCCCTTTGTTTTTCCTTTCCCAAGTATACTTGATAAGGAATTAAAGAGAGAATTGGAAATGATGCTTTGGATCATAGGTTTCGTTTTTTCTTTTCCAAATTTGATTTGTGTTGCTAGGGAATGTTTTATATGTTGATTGCTTTGTTAAAGTTGAAAAACTTTACTCAGCTTATATTGCATGTTGTACCCAGAAGGAAGAAAACTTTTCAATTATATTGACAAAATAGTGAAACTGAAAGATCAAATGCTAAAGAGACATCTAATTTTTATGTACTTAACTTCATTTCCAGACCAAAAGAACTTATTGTAAGTGTGAATTTGTGATTTTTTCTCACATAGTGCTTATCCGTTTATGCTTAGATGCAAATTGTAACTATGCTGGATGTGCATTCTTACTACCTGCGATTCATACACTGCAGTGATGAATCTCTCTGAATGGTGTCTTGTCATCTTTTACTTGCATTTCTATCTGCAAAACTAATTGTAGACATCCATATCTATATTTGGTGAAAGAAACTTGTCATAATCCCATCAACAACAGAAGCAACTTCAATTGATGCAGGTAGCAGAGCTCGTGGCAGTCATGGCCAAAAACTGCAGCCTTTCATACAGTAAAGTAGTGGAGGTAATTGCAGAGACATCTCGCACCATTGACTCCCATGGAGGAACTTCTTGCAAAGATACCATCTCAACGTGCTGACATTTACTCTCGAAAGGTACTTTGACTTGTATTCCATGGACATCAAACATGCTTGAAATGAGTGGCTTAAGCTACTGAAGCAAAAATTTGAAAATTTGACTACTAGGGGTAATCTAAGCGGAATGTGTTTCATCATTTAGCTCTATCTACAGCTGTTTACTTACCTAAAATAATAAAATTCATTTACACTGGAGCCTAAACCTGATCTCTATGTTCCTTAATTGATTTTGTTCTGATTGTTATTGAGCTTTCAACTTTCTCATTATCGAACTCTTGTCTTCTAATGGTCTAGACTTTCTGCAACTCTTGTTTTCAAACTGTTTGAAGAGGAGAGCATATTGAATATCCTGGAGCAGAAATGGCTCCTCTCTTGTAGCCTCTCCTCCATATCCTGTCAGGAGATGATAAATCCTTTACATGGGGCTAAAGCCATGCTAAGATGGTGGTATAGGAATCTTAATGGATGGGGTTGGTCAGAGGTCCTGCTCTTAATTATGACCTATGGCTAGCTCAATTGGTTTTCCTATCTCATTGGATAGCTCACGAAATATTGCCAACTACTTTAGGAGCCAAAAAATAATTACTTCCTTTTGGTGTTATCAGGATCCAGGAAAATGCTGCGGCTGGGCCTGATTTAGCACCATCTAAGACTGTCAAATCCAAGGAAGCAAGCCCTACCATTGAGAAGGAGCCTTCCAGTGCAAAAGCGATGGCGAGGCAACCCCTCTCTCCTTATTTTGTGTAAGCAGATATTCATCCTGCCTATTATATGTTGCATAAGCCATTTCTGATACTTTTCTGTTGAATCATAGATATTGGACAGTTTCTTTATGAGCTGATTTGATTTTGCTAGTTATGAGGATTTAAAGCCACCTAGCTCTCCATCTCCACCATCAAGTGATTTAGTTCGTTATCAGGAACTATGTCATGTGCACAATGCTGCTCTGAGGGCTCAACCAGCATTAGTTGAGAATGAGAAAAAGCTGGTGGAAAAGATAAATATTCTTTGCTTGATGGAAATTATTTTCAGGTTTAGCATTTGTCCTTTTTTTTTTTTTTTTTTTATTTCTTTTTTGGGTTCTACCTTTGATTTGTGCCAGAGGAAAGTCTTTTCCGATACAATTGGCATAATTGATTAACTACTACATGTTTCCTTGCAGTCGGTCATCTGATGATCGAACTATACCTTTGAGTATCATTGTAGAGCGCACAAAACTTTCTATCGAGGAGGTGGAGCATCTTCTTATGAAGAGCCTTTCTGTAAGTCCCCATGCCCTTGAAATATTAATGAAGAGTAATTGAACTCTAATTATGTTCCTATAATCTGTAAGCAGTTAAAGTGTATTACTATTGTTCAAGCTCGTGTACAGATCTTGAATGCCAGCAACTGTATCTGCATTAAATGATACATTTTAACCTATAAGATGATTGAAAAATGACATATATCCAAAAATTAGGCATTAGAGATAGTTTGAAGCTTTCAGAAAAGTTAATTATTGGTAGCTGGATTTTGTTTTAGAAAGGTTTCATTAGACTAACTTCTTTTTTTCTTCTTGGTTCTCTTATAGAGTTTAGGCGGAATAACGCTGGAAAGAAGGCTAGAGCAGCGAAGGAAAAAGAAGTGAAAAAGAGGAAACTGGAAGAAGAGCAACCAGGTGATGAAAGGGAAGAAGAAGAAGAAGACCAGGATGGTGAAGACTGAGCAAGAACATTGAATTTTATCTTATCAGAGAGGCAGAGATAAATTGCACTTGCTATGTTTTTAGTTAATAGCTTTAGTATGACCGCCATCCAACTATATCATCGATTCGTCCGCTTCTTTTTTATTACCTAAAATATGCCTTAATCGTAGTGATCAAGTGGACCTATCAAAATGCTCCATGACTATAAAATATAACTGGACAAAAAGGCTTAAAGAAAGAGAAAAAAGAAAAATGTTGTTTCGAGTCATGCTTGTGAAGTCATAGATTGTAAATATAAATTGTTGTATCAATTAGCTCTCTAGCTTTTGATTTTATCAATTAGGTCCATGAGATTTGCAGCGATATCAAATGTATCCTTCCTATTTTGCTGTTTTAATCTCACCTACTTACAATTTACAGAGGAGACTAGACGGGTGTCGCCTTTGACTTTTTTTCTGTTTTTTTTTTTTAATTTTTTAATTTTTAGGTTAAGAAAAAGAATCTCATAAGCAATCGATTAGAAAAATTAAGAAAATAGACACGGAATGACCTATTTGATATTATCTTAATCTCAAACATCTAATTGAGGAAATTAAAAACCCAAGAATCAATAATTGCTAAAATCCTTGTCATGACAATACATTCCTTGCGACTTTACTTGATGACACGGACACCCTTTTCACAAAGCATGCATGCAACACACGTTTGTAGCAGCCTTGGTCTTCTATCACGTTTTTTTTTATTTTTTATTTTTGGACACAAATTTCTTTCAAATTGGTTTTTAAGTGTTATTCAACATGTTTGAATTTTTCAAAAATTAATGTTTTGAATCCTATGTTAGTAGAATGACAATAAATAATTGTTAAGAATGTTGAAAAAAACATGTGACGAAGAAACTTCACTTCCTCCAAACTAGTTTATAGAAAATTTCTATCATTTATTTTTCCAAAGACCGTCACCCATGCCTCAATCTCCCATGTTTCAATTCATTTGCTTTCTTTTATAAGAGGAATGCTACACTTCTCAAATTTGTTCTAAAAAATTGCCTCTCAAATGATGCATTATCATTTCATTAATAAGTAATACATTTTCTAAAATAATAAATCACATGTAATGGTAACACATCATTTAAGAACCAACTTTTGAAAAAAAAAAAAAAAAAAAAAAAAAAAAAAAAAAAGGAAAGTGTAGCACTGTTCTATTTATAACAGTCCCCAAGATGAATTTGTGGAAATTAAATATTACTTTCTAATTAATAGCCTCCTGCATTCTCTAGTTTTTGCTTTTTAACAATGAAAAAAAAAGCCTTGGTTTTTTTCCTCTCATTTTTGGACGTTTTGTTAACTCTTCGAAACAGACTCCAGCCTCTCTCTGATAACCGAAAATCAACAATGGGATAAATTAAGCAGCTAACAAGAAGACTGACTAATAATGTTTATAAAAATGACTGAGTGAATTACAAGAAATAATACAACTACACACTTGCGTAAATAAGCTAAGGCTGTTAAATTTCAAATATATAATAATATTAAGTGCAGACACTTTCTGATGATATTTGGCATTTGAGAGGGGGCAATTAATACGGGCGATACCTGCGCCCACCATCATTGCCGTGTCTTCCCCTACTTGAACTGCCACTACTCTTGCTGCCACTCCCACCACCACCACCACCCCCACCCCTGCCAACACTTCTCTGATGTGAAGGTGGAGTATGCGGTTGTGCTCCTGGTTGTTGCCTGCAAAGATGAGAAGAAAAAGGCACAAAGAATTAGGATGTCATTTAAAGCAATCAATTTTTTCTCCATTTTCTTTCCCCATCTTGAAAGCAAGAATAACTTATGTTATTTATACCAAGAACCATCTACTTGCATTGTATATGGAACTAAAAAGACAATGGAAGTGGAGGTTCACTAGACCATATTGAGTCCGAGCCATAAACAGCGGTGGTTCTTCGAGTCGCTAGTTTCTATTTGGTAGCACATCAATCATACAGTTTCACTAGAAAAATTAGCCTCTTTTGGATTGTAAAAAGGGGTGTGAGGAGAGGAAATTAGTCCACATGTTCAAAACGGAGCTAATTTAGCAATATGTCATTTTCCTATCCTTCATTTTGTTCATAGGATCCAACCAAATAAGGCCTAGCATTTTCCATTAGGAAAATTAACTAGCCCAGGCCTAATCCTGGAGAACAACGGCGCCACAAGAAAAACACCTTTCAGTTCATGCTTAAGTAGTAATTAACTGAAAGAACCAACTGGCCAACTGGTGCACTTGGTCTTCACCATTGCTGGTATACAAGTACTTCGCATCAAGAGGAAGATCAAAGCAAAAGCAAAAGGATTGATGTTGAAACTCAATGAGTATGAGTTTATGGGTCCAAGAGACTGAAGAAAAATTTCCAAGTCTAAAAGTTCTAATTTATGATGCCAAAATCTGCATACAAGACTCTTTAAGTTACTTTCCATTCGAGGACGCTAATGAGATCTGCCACAAATGGTAATTTCTCCTCCCATAAGAATGGGATGAAGGGTGACAACGTACGTTCAAGATCAATCGAGTGCATGTGTAAGTAGCAACCCTACAATACCAGCCTTAGTTATACATGCATTCTCCCTCCCTCCCTCCCTCTGTCTCTCTCTCTCAGTGGTTCATCTCAATTGGAGATCAAATGCTAATAACACCTCCTTTTATACAGACAAAAAACATAGGTATCCACTATTGAACTAAACACAAAACAAGTAATGTAGAGACAAGTACATGAAACATGAGAGGAAGAATTTAGAAGAAAACATTTGCAGATGCACAATTAACAATATAATATCTGAATAACACTGTTTGTAGCAAAAGATGTATGAATGTGCTTACAGAACATATCCAATTCGTCCATCCGGAAGAAGCATTGGCATCATTGCCAAGCCAGGAGGAGTTGGTCCCCTCCCATACATCATGGGCTGCAAAATATGCACATCTAAGTATCAGAAAAAAAAAAATCTAGAAATTATCGCTTACAAATGTAAGAAAGTAAACAAGATAAGTGAAATTTGTTGCTGTGGCATTCTAAAGCAAAGCATGTATAGTATGTATTAGCTTAATTTATTCAATTTTTTGTGTTAAGTAATTCGTGAACAAAATATGAATTTAAGCATTGACTAACATCCATTGGAAAAAGATTCTGGAACGTCCTTGGTTCTAGGGTATCACAAAGACTACAAACAGGCACTTTGGATAAAAAAAGAGGGATCTGCCTTGATGATCCCTCTCTCCATTCTCTCAGCGCTCTTATTCTCGTTTCTTCAGCACACAAGAAAAGAGCGACTTCTCCCTTCATTTTCTCTCCATCTCTCTTGATTTTCCATTTTTTAGTCAACATTGATTCTTATCCTTGTCTTCTGTTTCTTTCCTAAAAATCTCCATCCTTTTAAAATCACATGAAGAACCTCATTTACTGAAGGTATATATTTGTTTCTATGAAATTCCTATAAATTGCTAATACATTACATAAAGAACCTCATTTTTTACAGTAGATGTTACCAACTGGCCCAATCTGTCTACAATCCTTCCAGACCCTGTCCATGGCATATGCAAGTTCTGTCTAGCCCCAGTATACAGTTAGCCATGCAGTGTATGTCCAAGGCATGTCAGCGGTGATTACTTGTTCAATGTGTTGGATGCTTGGACACCCCAACTTACAGAGATCCATGCTTATCATCCTTATCTATAATCCTCTCTTTTTTTGGGTGGGGGTAAAAACGAAAAAATAAATAAATAAACAGGAGTTCACGATGATTATAAATCACTTTTTTTACAATAATAAGACCAATGAAGGCAAAATATTAAAGAACTTCATATTATATGCATATTCTTCATATAAAGTTGTCCAAGGCCCTCTGAGCCCTCACTAAGGCTTGAAGCCAAGGCAAGGAAATACACAATGCATCAATAGCACCTGGCATGAGGCCAGAAGCACCACAGCACCTAAATACACCAACACCCATAGCCATACTTGTATAACAAACATATGCAAAAAATAAAGATTGTACATTTGATAATTATAAACAAACAGCACATTAGGATGGCGTGAAAGCATATCTATCAGGCAAGGGCCAAAAGTAACTTACAAAGGCAACAGTTAATTCATGTATAAGAAGCTAAAGCATGAAACCTCATGAACAAGGTGTCTGAAGGACATCATCTACATAAATATTCATCTGATAAAAACAAAAACACATAGATGAGTGACATAGCTCAAGGTATAAACATTTCTCACCTGTGCAAAACCTGCAGCACCATATCCTGCACCAAGAGCACCATAGGGACTGCCGACCAAATCATAACCAGCACGAGGGGGATAACTTGGAAGCAATCCTGACTTCTGTGAATTTGATCCTCCAGACTTTTGATCTGCCTGTGGTTTTGCAAGAGAACACTCCAAAACTTGGCCTGAAATCAAAACAATCCCAAGCAACAGGTATGACTAATTTGATTGTATTCAGAAAAGCAACACACTAAGAAACTAAAGCAATGATCACCATCTAATTCGTATTTTTCAGTATTCTTCAGTGCCTTCATAGCACTTGACCTCTCTCCAAAATGAACAAAACCAATTCTACTTTTTTCCTGTCCAGATTTTGCTGGTGGCAGAACCACTTTTGTAATTTTCCCATGATGTTCAAACAGCTTCTTTAACTGGTCTTGGGATACATTCTTTGGTAAATTCTTCACATATACAGCCTTCACCTGTATAAGACAAGGTTAAATTTTTCAAGAGCAAGGCCCTAACAATAAACTACAACAAAATTCGATAATAACCACTAGGTGAGAATACTAGTTTAGAGTGATAGAGGATAATGCCAAATGCATTCAAACAACTAAACAAAGAAAATCATGTGAACCAGGCACGGATCATTGGTAGTACAATACTGTAAGTGTATGTGATCCCATTAGAGTCACCTCATCAAGTTCATCATCAGGGTTATAGCTACAACATTTTCCCCCTTGAGGCCATAATATTTGCAGTATGCTTCAGCTCCAGCAAGGGAAAGAGCACCTGCTGGTTCTAAAATGCTCCTTTTCTCCTCAAACATGTCCTGTAACATGCAATAAGATTACAAATCCTTTTTTTATAAGTAATATTGTATATCAAAAAGAGCAGAGGGGCGCAACCCTAGTACAAAGGGAATATACAAGAGAACGCCTAAGACGAAAGAGAAAAGAGAACAAAGAAATCAGAAAAGCAAATCCTAAGAGTTGAACTGCCATGTATCTTTTTGAGGTTTAAGCTCTCTATTAAAATGTAGAACACAGAGTTTCATCTACCACACTATCTTACACGGTTACAAACTTCAATGCATAACCATTATTTAGAAACAAAGAAGCTTGTACACAATCTAAAACAATAAAGTAGCCTCACCTTTATTGAGGCACATATAGCGTCACGGCTTACAAGGACTACACCATCTACCAATTCCTTGCATATGCGGAAAGGTTCTTCACCAACTTCTTTGACAAAGAACACCATCCGTGCAAAACCTCCAACCTGGTCTAATATCACTCATTGACCGTGATGTAAAGATAATGCCATTGCATTTGCATCAGAGGGCTCCACCCCAATAATCTTTACCTGTATCAAATAGCACAAAAACTAACATAAAGTTCCTCATTTTAGCTCACACCCATTTCAAAAACTCACAAGAAAGTGAAGAAACCATGATTCCTTACTCAGCTAAAATGTCCAAAACATAGAATATAGAACCAGTTCAAGTAAATCGTAATACTATGAACATGAATTCATAGTTGCTACTTTCAGTGCCTACTTGGTAAAATGATGCTTAAAAAGAAGAATATTACAGAAAAAAGGCACTTTGGGGAAATTAAATGGTTCATAATTACATCCCATCAAACCAGATGTAAGTCAAATCAGGCACAAATTACATTTTCTTTTGCTAACATGCATTTTCTAAGCATTCAAAGCACCAAAACCACACCAAAAAAAAAAAAAAAAAGTACATTTTTAGAAGACTCACTAATGGAGACTATCTTGCATTGAGAGGGCACGGAAATTGGGCTGCTAATTTGTGAATTCGCGGCGAAAAATGCTACAAAGCCAACCAGAAACAACATGGAAAAGAAGATAATGATAGGGATGAGAAGGGCCAGCCAAGACTAACCAAAGCTTAAAGCCATGCACATTTTGGCATAGGTCACTCAACGTCCAAACCAAATTACATATGATTGAAAGCTTTTGTTCCTCATGCACATATATGACACATGGCAATGATTCCAATCTACTAAATTGATTACATTTTGAAGTAAGATCAGCTTCTTATATAGGCTAAAGAGGTCATAGTTGAATTCATTTCAATTTCACCTATTCAACAAAGGTATGTATGAATTGGTAGTTTGGTACTCACAGCGGGAAAAGCAGAAGGGTGTTGCAGAACCAAACGTCAAGAGAGGAGAAGCCAATGATTTCCCTAGCATAAAGAGAAAAAATAACAAAAACTAAAAAAAGTTAGAATGAGACAGTGAATGATTATAGCTATCTGCAAAGAACTATTTAGCATTCAGAGCCCAAGACATTTACCTTCGCATCTGACCTTTAGTTAATTATAAAAAATAAAAAATAAAAACTAAATTCTCATACATATCCACTATCAATCTTTTGGTCAAAAAACTTCCTTTAGATTTTCACAGCCTAACTAATTTAAGTTCAAAGATGTTGCACAACAACAAATCCATAAAAAGAAGCTATTTTTTCCTTTTGTTGTTTAAGATGACAAATCACTTCTACTACACAGAAATGAAACAGTCGAAGCAAATCCCATTGGCCAAGACTGTTAGCAATATTTATTACCTAGTCCTTTTTTAACGTCACCAAAAGAAAGAAAAGAACAACTTTTGACGATGGGTCACCACAATGACATCCCGCTAAAATCAAATTCAAACCCCAAAACGCAAAACCCATCAATCTTCATTCATCACCCTTTCAACAACACGCCCCAAGCTCCAAGACCTTCCAACATGTTCCATCATTCATGAGATCCCTACAAGAATTTAAAACACTTAACCCTTAACAATATAAAAATGAAAAAGAACAAAACATGCTAAATAACTGCAATAATTGATTTGGAAATACATGGTAGGAACGGTAAATAGATAGGTACCTCTTGTAGTCGAAAGTGGCGTCCATCTTTTCAACGCTTAATAAAACCATACAAAAATCATTCCACAAGTTCAGTACTTACAAAACCATACACCATTCCAACTATTCCATACTTACAAAACTATACACCATTCCAACTAATTGATACTACAAAACTGTACACTACCATTAGACAACTACATACTCAAAAGGTAGTATCATCTACTAAAAGCACTAGTTGAACAAAAAAGAGTAGTGCTTTCAAAAAGAAACAAAACAGCATGTTCAATCGCCTAGTTGAAGAGGTTGAAACTTGTAGCCTGCAGCAAAACAAATTTATAAGTTAGCAAATTAAACAAACTTGCCTAAATTATAAAAGGCTTTAAAAAAAATACAGGAGACAAGCAAGTAAATAATTTCTTTTCACAATGGACAAAAAAATATATATATATTGAGACTAGGAGAGAGACACAAAAAATCTAGGTTCTTATAAGCAAAACATTACACAATCAAAAGTGCCACCACCATCAGGTGCTAATGCCAACTTCTCCGTCCCAGCTGCAATAAGCTTTGTGATTTCTTGTGAACCCTACAAGCATTTAATAGTTTTTACACTTACAAATGTATAAATCAAAGGCAATGGAGCTTCTACAATTTAATGTGTACCTGAGCCATTACACTATCTTCAGTTCCAATTTCCCGACCGTGATGAATACAAGTTGTCGAATTCAATGGAACTTCACTTGTATTCATTCCTTCTTCTTCTATTGATTCACAGGCCTTCAATTAAATAAAGTACCAAATGTGTTACAATATGCATGAAATTTTTGTGGATGCAAAACCAATTTTAATAAGCATAATTAAGCACACGTAAAGAAAGAAAAATAATGAGAAACCTGATTTTTTCTTCTCTTATGTTTCGCAAGGAATTTATTCCGTTGTTTCTTTTTTGCTTGTTCCACAATCCTTTTAGCTATAAGCACCTTCCTTTTTGATAGTCGCTCCTTCCTTTGAGTTGCCACACTACCTTCATTACGTGTAAAGAATGTAGCACATTTGCAGTGAAAGGAAGGTTGACTGGATTTGCTTGAGGCTCGTGTTTCAAGGATTAACATGTCCAAACCATGTATGACCTCCATGCAACGCTCATGGCTTAATGCTGCAGCCTTTGCTATTGGAAGAAACATATCCACCATGTTGTGAAATCTTTCTGCGTCACGGTTGCCCATTGTCTCTGAAAGATAATCATCATGTTGACATTATTAAGAATTTAGAATAGAAAAATTGAAATCCTACGGTCCCAAAGAAATACTTTACTATCAAACACGTTATCCCGAAAGTAATGAATAAAACAAACATATGGAAACTTCACTTTCTATCTCTATAGAAACATACAGTAAGGCCCTTTTAATAGTAAGGCCCATTTTCGGGGGCATGTTGATGGTAGAAATGTTAAAATCTATTTTCTCTTTTAAATAGAGAGTCCTTACGCCAATGCTTGTTCATTATAATTTCCTACTCCCCACTTGTGTCGTCAGCTACGAGGTTACAAGCGTCAAAGATGATGTATTACATTCTAGACTCAAAACAAAATCTACTAACCTATGACTAATTTTCAAATTAAACAGCAGATCTGCGCCAAACAATTTCAAACCAATGCATAGGTAGCTCTTATTCCTCGGCACCGAGGGCAAAGAACCCCAAGCCAAAGCTCATTCTCCACATTTTTTTAGTAGTTTTGGGGAAGGGAAAATTGTCACAACCGAAAGTTTTGAGGACATTGTGAAATGAGTCGTAATTTGAGTAGGGTACGTGGGTAAATTAAATTTTAATATTGGGTGCTAACTTTGATGTATCTTATAATAAATATCTAGACTTGCAAGATACGAATGTGTAGAGAAAAAAGATAAAGATAAAATAAGAATAAAGGACCATATATGTACCAAAAAAAAAAGAAAAGAAAAGAAAAGAAAAGAAGGTTTAGAGAGAAAGGAAAAAAGAAAAGAAAAATTATGGTCATTATAAACCAAAGCAATCACAATTTTGGAAGCATAGCAATTTTTTGGTACATAGGTTTCATCTTTAATCCAATATACTAATTATAAGATGGTGTGCCTCATAAACCATATAAACTGAACTACCTATACAACTCAACTTAGCTGTAATCTCAATTAAATCAGTTCAGCTTTATGGATCATTTTTCTAAATTAATCGGAAACAGCCATATCTTACTAAAATACTACTCTTTGTTACTTCTCTATTTATTATCCTTATTTGTGACATCTAACCCTACAACTTTAGACCTCCCTCTACTTATTTTCACTCTTTGAGCTTAAATAACTCTTTTTCATTGGCCCATTAATTGCTCCTAATGCACATGCCCAAATTGCATGTCTTAAGTGACTCTTCTTCATCTTTTTCAATACGAATTAAAATCATCTCCAATCATTTGAATTTGATAATATTTAATTAGTTTATTTAGATGAGTATTTTTTCAATATTAGTTCAAAAGTGAAAAAACAAAAATACTCATCAAATAATATAACTAACTGAATACTCTCTAATTCAAATGAACTTGAGAGGATCTGGTTCCTTCCGATATGGACTACTTTATCAACTTTTCCTCAATTGCACATTAACTGTGAAAACCTGAACTAGTTATATTAATGACTACAATTGAGCTTTTTCAAAGCTTAGTTTACACACAAACATACACTCACTCACTTATTGATAACATTATGAAAGTGAGGGAGTAAGAGCCACAAGGACAAGAGTCTTCTAAAATCTGGCCAATTCACTTTTTCAGAGAATTCTGTTTCCTGGACCAAAGCCCCTTATCGAGAGCTTATAGTTTGAGTTTGTCCTGCTTCTATTTCATTAAAAGAGATGATATGCCAACTAGCCCAGTTTCCTAAAATGGAGACAAAAAAAAGGCAACATAGAATATATATATAAGTAAATCAATCTGATTAGAAGGTGCAGAGGAGCGCATCCTGTGTACATATAGAGTATATAGATATCCTAAAAGCGAGAAAAGAAGAACCAAGATAAATTTTTAGATGAAAAATTAAAAGAAGCATAAGGGAAGGTCCAATTATTAATTCTTGTCTGGAGTTTTAAATGAACCACACTGCCATAGGACTAGGACCAAATCAAGCTAAAGTAAACAGAGCCTCTACCACTTTCTCATGTACCAACATGTACCAAAAAGACAGTTTATATACATCTTAGACTTCTTATAATTCCCATAAGATTCAAGCATGTCCTCATCATTTACCCTCTCCAAAATTATAACAATTTTTTTTTTTTTTTCTCAAGATAAGTTAGAGACAAAATTATAACTATTTTACCTAATGTAGATGCTCTCAAAAATAATGGCTATTTTCGTTCTATAGACTCTAAACTATTATTGAATCCCTTTAACTTTGATAGAACCCGGATAGAACCCCACAACTAATAATAGAAATATGACCACAATAACTTCTTTCGGGTAGGAGAGATCACAATTGAATCCAATTAAGGTTGAAAACAAACCACAAACAAGCTTTTGCTTTATAATTCTTCGTTCTCAATAAACTACAACTACTATCCCTATTTATAATATAAGGAATACAAGGTAAAGATGGACTAGAAAGACTAATTAATATTGGACTCAAAGAATAAATAACGTAGACTAGGGCCCTCTAGATATTAAATAAGAAAGCAACTAATAGACTCCTTGGTGCAAGAAATAACAAAACACTAATAGACTCTTTATTGGTGGAACTCTATCATAACCACTCTAACAGAAAGCTTTGTTACAATTGGGCTCAACCATTATTTAGTTACACCACTAATTTACTAAATATACTACTATTATACACCTATTATTGTATTCGTTATTGTTAAATGTATTAGAAATGCTTTGGACACTAGTTTAATTAGTTAAAGCCACTTGGCGAATCCTTGAAATGTACGTTATAAGATTTTAAATTTGCTCACTAATTCTAGAGGTTCATTCTTAGAGCCTGTTTGGATGTACGTTTAAAATGTTTAAAAGTATGTTTAAAACTCAAAAGTTCGCTTTGAAAAATACCCGCTTGGAAAAAATGACCAAAACGCATTTTTGGAAAAAGCTTAAAATGAAACTTTTGCCAAAAATACATTTTAACTTAAAAGATCTATTTCTCAAACACAATCTCAAATATGCTCTTAAGCAATATCGTATTGTAAATTAGCGAATGTAAAGATACAATTGAATGAGAATTGACTTTCCCTTAAAGTAGTGCTTCCCCAAGAATCTTCTGTTAATCCCTTTTTCTATTCTTTTTGTGATGCACTAGCAAAATCTTCTGCAAAATCATTTTCCAGTTGGCTAGTTAAACTCTTAATTGTTTTACTTCAGTTTTAGTCGTATTCTAAAGGCTTCGAGAGTGTTTGATCAAAATGGCGTTGCAATCTGCTTAAATTAATAAGGAATATATATATATATATAACTGAAAAATGCTCAATTGTTTTTTGACACTATTTGTCAAGGCGCAGAGAAATTTTATCTTTTGTAAACATGAAACGAAGTTGTGGAGAACAAGAAAAAGATAAGAGTAAGAGAACTACATATGTACATAGAGAGAGAGAGAGAGAGAGAGAGAGAGAGAAATTGATGAAGAAGAAAAGAAGAGAAGATTTGAAGACGAAGAAAAAGACATTCAAGAGAATAGAAAGAAAAGAATGTTTAGAGAGTAATTAAGGAAAAAAGGAAGGAATAATTATTTTGATTATAAATCATGTCAATCACATGAGTTTGAGAAGCATAGCAATATTGTTTTATTTCTTCTACCAAATCATCCGTTGTAAACCATCTTTGTGATTTGTATTTTCTCTTACCAAAGGAGAAAAAAAAAGGTTTGTGTGATCATTTAAGGAGAAAGAAAGGAAGACAAGCTTAAAGTTGTATAACAGGTGCTACACTGTCTCACTCTCTCTCTCATTCCTGCTACACTGTCTCACTCTCTCTCTCATTCCTTTCATGTACAACAACTTTCCACGAGAAAAGGACTTGTTTGGAAGTTCCACAGATTAATTAAAAATTGGGCTTTATTAAATGGTAGACCGAAGGTACAAGAATCAAACTCAAGACTAATTTGCCAGACTCATTCACAACCCTGGCAACTATTTCATACCGGTCAAATAAATTGTTCTCTTCAAAATCAGCTATGAGTGAAAATAAACCAAAATATACATAGAGAAGATATCCATCCCAAAATTCAAGAATTCAGATAAAGACAAACCTTTAAGCCATTGTCACAAAAAACTAAATGCAGCTAAGGAGGCGATAAAGCTCCCCATTACTACACATATGAACTGAATCACCTAAAGGAATAACTCACGCTTTATAACCACCCATTACTCAAGTTGTTTCAAAGCCTAGCATACATTTAGTGAGCAAACTCGAATTGTTGAGGTCTTAAAACAACTCTTCCACAAAAATATCACTCACATGACTGAAATCTGATCAGTTTTGGTCAGATTTTTGATTTAGCAACTGAACAACTTTTAGAAACAGACTGATAGAACTCATTTCGAGTTCCATGTCCATAGAATTACATTATTTTAGAGACTCCAAGCTAAAAAGGAATTGCATTATTCCAAACATCCATGTTTAATGGATTCTCCCGTGTATTAAAGTGCTTTTACCTTTATATATGCACAATCTCCCAAACTAAATATGCAATTCTTTATTTTAGCTAGGGCATAATGGCACTGCACATTCCAGACTACCTCATCTTTGTCATCCTCACTGCAAACTTGTATAAAAAAATTAGCAAGCAAAACGAAACAAAGAATATACTACACACATCTAAACTAAGAAAGAGGAGAACAAACCAAGAACACATCAACAACTAATACAAGCTCGATTAATGATCTAAAACAGCCAAATTCAGAGTCCAAAAACAACAAACAGCAGAAAACCTCTAGCCAACAGCCCAAAACAATTAAACAAAACCCTTACAGAGGGTTAAACAATAGCCTAAAATCACAAACAAAAACCAACAAAACAGAGGAAAAATACCCTATCCTCAAACAAGCCACATATAAAATCTGCAGCAACACCCTTACAGAGGAAACATATTATCCTAAAAACCATAAACAAACCACAAAAATCTGCAACATATCATCAACAAAACAAACTTTCGACAAGGTCCATAAGAAGCAAAGTAAATTCTGCATTTCCAGCACATTAAACTCAACCCACCCATTACAATTACAATCACAATTTATAAGGATTAGTGTTCAAAGTGAAAAATTTTATGAGTGTCGACTACCACAATTTGGGGCAGAAATCGATGGAGGAGTGACCGAAGGGATTGGCCACGACTGGGGGTAGCAGCAGGTGGACGCGGGGCCGTATCTGTCGAGCTGCGGCTTGCAGAACGAACTGTGTCGGTGGCATTCCAGGCGTTTGTGGAGCCCATTGTTGGTTCCATTGTGGTAGTGGAGGTAGTAGTCGAGGCGTGATGAAGATGTCGGAGTGGGGAGCATTTTGGGTTTCAGAAAAATTAGGGTTTTGGGAGAAGAGCTGAAAAGCTGCCTCTCGTGGGAATGGGTTCCGGCCGGAGCTGATGGAGGGCAGTGGAGGTGGTCGTCGGCGGCGGTGACGGTGGGGAGAGGAGAGGACGCACGGTGGAGAAAAGGGGTTGGGGAGGAAAAATGGAGAAAGGAAAGGGGTCGGTCGACGGTGGGGGAGAGGAGATTACGGCGCCGGTGGAGAGAGTTTTCGGTGGAGGGAGAATGGGGTGGAGCCGTGGAGGGTGGGGGGAAATTTTTTGGGGTGGAGCCGTGGAGGGTGGGGAAATTTTTGGGGTGGGGGGAAGACGATCGTGTCTCTCTCTCTGGGCTCGGTCGACGGTGGGGGAGAGCAGACGACTTCGCCGGTTTGATGGGACACGAGGCCGGCGCGGCGCCGGAGAGAGAAGTTGGGTGGAGGTGGAGGGAAAATGGGTTTTGGGGGGGGGAAATTTTTTGGGTGGGGGGAAATGTCGTGCGTCCTCTGTTTTGATATTTTTTTTTTTTTTTTTTATAAAACCAGAGGCAACGACGTGGCTGCTGCCACGTCAGCAGCCACGTCAGCGGCGTGCGGTACTGTTCACGCACGCCGCGTAGTGTAGATCATTACTCTTTGACCCCTTCCCATCAAAATGTCTGGCTTCGTCTTGCACCTTGGAATAACATCCTATTTACATTTATGACATTACCATTTTGGTGTAAAGAGATTCCTCCCCTTGTTACTGGTGACAAAAATAATGGAAAAATGCACATGAGACATAGTATAATTTTTGGACTTGAAATGTCCAAATTGTCCTCTTATGGTTCAAACATGAAAAAAAAGAGGGAGTTCTTTGCAAGGCTACTTTAGTCAATTTTGTGAAATCAGGATATTTTGTTTCTATTGCACTTCTCAATAATTTTTCAATATGCCATCATTTTGTCAAATGTGTTGATAGATTTAACTTCCTACGCTTCCTTTGCAGGCAAAATTTGAGGTTATTTAGATATTTTAATTTGTTAGAAAAAAGTAAATATAATTTTGAATAATAAACATATTGTTCATTTTATGTAAATAGTGATTTTTTAATGTCTATGGTTGAGCAAATTTCATTTTTATTTTGCAGTGCTAGCTCTATTGCACCAACTAGTTGCGAAGCTCCTTAAAATATTTGGTATACCTTTTTTTAAAAATAAAAAAAAAAAAAAAATTGAGCAAATACAAACAAAGGGAATTACCTCCACTCGTTTAATATCTTTATTAATTTTTTGAATTTTTTTTATTTGTCTATTTTATTTATAGTTTAATATAGTTAAATTGGCATTGATTTGATTATTGACAAAGGAATCAAGGATTTATATGACATGAAGTTGATCCATGTCCAAGCCAATAAACTTCTATGCATCATGTGCAAGCAGTTATCAATTTCAAGTTCTACACAATATTCTGAGGTCATCTTCTATGCTATCGAGAATGGGATTTTTGAATTTGTTGATAAAATAGCCAAAGAAAGTCCACAAGTACTTTTGTGGAGCCACAGTGATGATGAACGTTTTTTAAATGCATTATGGGCAGCTATCTTTCATCGTCAAGCTAAAATATTTAGCCTTGTATGTGGGGTTTATAAGGAGGATGACCTAAGATGGGGCGATGATAAACTAGACAATTACATGTCACACATGGCGGCGAAGTTGCCACCTTCCACTCTGGTTAATCGCACCGCTAGTGCAGCTTTTCAAATGCAAAGCGAACTACAATGGTATAAGGTCCTCACTTTATATTTTTCTTATACATTTTCACTTTATATTAATCTTGTTTGTGGTATACATATGATATTGAGGACAAGTTAATATTAATGTACCCCTAAATACAACACCTGTACAATCCAATCCAAGGTATCATTATCTCTCCCATACAAATGCTTGAGGCCATTTTAAAGGATCATGCTAAATATGCTGCGCTACAGTACCATTGTCCATATATGGCATTACTATACTGATTCTAAAACCATATATGATGACTCCGTTAAACACATCTACGTGATGCCTCAAAATGACTAATTATTAGAGCTCACTAGTTTTATTTATTTGACTTAGCCCAACCCCAAGTATCATAATATGCTACATCTCCCAGCACCGCATGGAATTTTAGACTAGCTCAACATTTGCCACCACCTAGTTAAGTTAGTCATATTTGCATTATACCGTAAAAGAACCAATTAGAGAAAATTTCACTTAACAATTCTAAGCTTTTATCACTTTTTCAATCTCTCTCATAAAGTTTAAAATTCTTGAACTTTTAATTTTTTGCAATTTCACCCCTCGCATTACGATTTGAGGTTAAATTACAAGGTCAAACAGTAAAATTACTATTATATCCCTATAAACTTCATAAAATTACAAAATTACACTTAAATTATAATTAAAATTTAATTAATACAAGGACATTTTGGAAATTTCTCATCCATCCGTTAGGATTTAACAGATGGG
Source organism: Corylus heterophylla (assembly GCA_016403345.1). Taxonomy (NCBI): domain Eukaryota; kingdom Viridiplantae; phylum Streptophyta; class Magnoliopsida; order Fagales; family Betulaceae; genus Corylus; species Corylus heterophylla. The sequence goes on along the minus strand of CM028139.1, from coordinate 11,515,007 downwards.
CGAGATTGCAATTTTTTTTTAAAGTTTGTTACACTAAATTGAGAATTTTTGAATTTTGAAAGACATTGTAAAAGTGATAAAAGTTGAGAGAGGTAGTGAAATTTTCCCAACAAATTACTATTGGAACTTTTTAAAACCGTACACTAATATATATATATATAAGTGGAAACTTCACTTTGGTCCACTAAACTTTTAGCCGATTTTACAAATCCCCACTGAACTTTCAAATCTCTCACTTTGGACCCCTAAACTTTCAATTTCTATCACTTTCAACCCCTCTGTTAGTTTTCAACGTTAAACTCAAATGGTTTGACTTTTTATGCCCATTATACCCCCACGTTAAAACTACATCGTTTTAGGCTCCAAAACTACAACACCTACCCAGCCCAAAACGACGTCGTTTTGGGCATTAAAATTATTTATAAAAAAAAAAAAGCAGCAAAATATTAAAAAAACAAAAAACAAAAGAAGAAAATCGGGGTGGCTCCAGCCACCCCCTTGGCCAAAATGGGGTGGCCGAACCACCCCATTTTTTGCCACGGGGATGGCTAGAGCCACCCCTATGGCCGGTCTAGGGGTGGTCGAATCACCCCCATGGCCGGTCTAGGGGTGGCCGAACCACCCCCATGGCCAAGGGGGTGGTCCGGCCACCCCAAAAGCCCAAAAGAAAAAAAGAAAAAAAAAACCCATTCACGGTTTTGGGCTTTTGGGGGTGGCTGGATCACCCGCTTGGCCATGGGGGTGGTTTCGGCCACCCCCAAAACCCTTTTTTTTTTTTTAGTTTTGTTTTTTTGGCCTTTTGGGGGTGGTCGGACCAACCCCTTAGCCATGGAGGTGGTTCGACCACCCCCAGACTGGCTATGGGAGCCACCCCCTTGCCCAAGAGCTACCCCAATTTTTCTTAGTCCTTTTTTAAAAAAAAAAAAAAATTGCCCCTCTTTTATTAAAAGGAAAAAAAAAAAAAAACAATTTTAATGCCCAAAACGACACCGTTTTGGGCTGGGTTGTTTTTTTTAAAAAAAATATATATATTTGGCATTTTCTTTTTTTTAAAGAAAAATATATATAATTTTAATGTCCAAAACGGTGTCGTTTTGGGCTGGGGTGGGTGCTGTAGTTTTTGGCATTTTCAGAATTTCAAGTAGATTGGGTGGAAGTATAATGGGTATAAAAAGTTAAACCATTTGAGTTTAACGTTGAAAACTCACAGAGGGGTCTAAAGTGAGCAAATCAAAGTTTAGGGGTCCTTTAAAAATTGAGATGAACTTTATCAAATTGACTGAAAGTTCAAAGAGTCGAACTGAAGTTTTCCCTATATATAAACATCAACTATGAAACTTAGTACCACTCCACCCAAAATCCCACCCGGCCAATCTGATTCGGAAACAAGGATACATGTACATGGGGAATCTGGTGGGACCACTGCCTTACCAATGGCTTATGGCAGAATGCCACAGTCGCGTGTGGGGTGCATGCATAGAAATGTAATGTTAAAAGTAAAAAAAGACTACTCAAATTATTGCAATAACACGTAATATAAAATTACTCTTTGTACACGAGGCCGAACTGGATGATTAGTCATGTTAGGAGGGAATTAGCTAATTCGGCGGCACATTATTTAGTGAAGAATACTCTCTTGCTTAATCAAGATAGGGTATGGACGGGGAATGTCCTTGTTGTATTGTTTCCATTGTTTGATTAGAGCATGCTGGATGGTCTATTTGTTATGAAATGAGATGAATCAACTTCTAATTCACAAAAAAAAAAAAAAAAAAAAAAAAACTACTCCTACACTCCTACAAATAATTGAAGACTTAGAGCATCTTCAGCAGTGTAGCTAAAATTGAGATATTAGCTACATTTAACTATTTTTGTCATTTTTTTTGCTCAAACAGAATAGCTTCATATTAGCTATATATTATACTTTAACCGCTACAGTGAATAACTTCATATTGCTATTCACTGTAGCACACTAGATTGTTGAATATAATATTATTTCTACATTATTTTCTCTCTCTTCTCTCTTCTCTCTTCATGAATTTATGATACAAATTCAAGTCTTTTGAATCACTAAAAACTAAAAAAAAAAAAAAAATTAATAGCATGCATATAATTGACAAACTAAAAATGGAAAAATAAAAATAAATAAAAATAACACACAAGTATGCTGCATGAATCAATTATATTGCAATTTACAAGATGATGCAAAAGCGGTTGCGGATAAAAAAAGAAAAAAGAAAGATTAAAAAATAATATTTAATAAAATAAAGAATGAAATAAAGAATCTGTTGGAGTTGATATTAAAAAATGAGTAGTTAAAATAGAAAATTGTGCTTTTTGACTAGGTAGAATACCTCTTACTGCTGGAGATGCTCTTACAAAGGTAGATAGGAAGATAAATACAACTTCTAATTCTATTAGGACTCTGAATATATAGTAGACTTTCTCATTTATTAATGCACGTGGCACAATTTTACATGTGGTGAGGTGATTAGTTGTACAGGTGGCAAAATAGGCATTAGTATTATTTTGATCGCACATTAACGGAAATACTAAATATAATCTTTAGGTATTGAAGCCATTATTTTATTTACATAACCCGGTGTAATTTAATATATATTTTGGTAGCCTTTTTCTATAAGATTAGTTTAACAAATGCAAGCTGTGGAGAGCATTGCCCCTCCCTTTTTTAAGGAACTTAAAAACAAAGATGGTAAAACTCCCCGAGAATTGTTTACGGAGAGCCACAAGGAATTGATGAAAGAGGGAGAGAAATGGATGAAGAGCACAACAACTTCTTGTACAGTGGTTGGCACTCTTATTGTCACCATTATGTTTACTGCAGGCTTTACCGTTCCAGGTGGTAATAACCAAAATACAGGATACCCTATGTTTTTTACGGACAAATTGTTTATGCTCTTCATAATATCCGATTCCATATCGCTCTTTTCTTCTTCAACCTCAGTCTTAATGTTTTTGAGAATTCTTACGTCACGTTACTTAGAAGAAGATTTCTTGAAATCCTTACCATTGAAGATGATAATAGGTATTTCCACTCTCTTATTCCCCATTGAAATTATGATGATAGCATTTTCTGCTGCTCTTTTAATTATGTGACGTGAATATTCTTGGATTTTCATTCTAGCCATTTGTTGGGCAAGTATTCATGTTACCCTGTTCGTATGGATGCAATTCCCACTTCTTGTCGAGATGACCATTTCAACTTACGGACCAGGTGTTGTCAATAGAAAAATGAAGAGTAGTTAATCTAACCCATGCATTATGATATATCACGTGTAGGTGTTCCATTAATGTTTGATGAACAACCAGAGTCAATGATTTTGTTCTTTTCTTTTTCTTGGACGGATGACTGAATAATTTTCGATCAATAGCTAGCTCATGTTGCTAATTCATTAGATATTTTTACGCTTTCTATTTGTTAATTTTCTACATTGTTCGGTTACTTTGACAAAGGATATATTATTTCTTTTTCGTTTTTTCTGTTTTTTTAAGAAGGATATATTACTTCTTAATAGTTCCTATAAATAAGTGTCGACCTATTTTTGAGACTTTACCTTCAAAAGAAAGAGAAGCTCCATTAGGCCACAAGGTTAATTATTAGAGTCCCAGGCTATAAGGTTCTTAGAATTAATAAATAGTAACTATGGGTTAATATAAAAGAATAAATTCCATATCGTATATCTTCATGGATCCCCCGTGATCCTTCCCCTTGTTTCTTTTGTGTGTTTTTTAACTTTTGCTTAGAAAAAAACACACATTAGCACAAAGCAATATTGAGAGGATGGTCCACTCCTGTTGTCTTAGCCACCCTCCAGCAAGACAGGCCTTCAATGATTGAGGTACAGGTGTGGGCTCCTAATTGCTAAGAGCCTAAAGTTGAAAAATGAGATATATGCGCTCAATAATGCATCTTACGATCTGAGTCAGATGATTCATATAAAGTTACCCTCGAGGCATTAGTGGATATCGCTTTTGAGCCTCTCTTTTTTATTCTCCCAGTGTTGTGTAGAAAAAGAAATGTGATTAGTCCCACATCGACCAAAAGAGAATACTGTGTTCTTAAGCGTCATAAGCAATTATTTAGATGAAGTATTGTTAATGGGACCGAGATCCTCTCTAGTTGAAAACAACCGAAGAGGAGCCGCTTAGTTGTAATGTATGGATAAAATAATAATTTTATTTTTTGGTTAGACCATTTTACCTCTACAATACAACAAACCAGTTCCTCTCCAGTTGTTTTCAACCGAAAAGGATCCTGGCGCATGTTAATGGATCCCGCTTTTAAGCATTTCTCTTTCTTATTCATCTCTCTGATCAACATCATTTCTCTCTTTTTGACTTTACATTATGTAGAAAAATAAATAAATTAAAACAATAATAAATGACCATAAAGGCACCTTATCTAATTAGGCTAATTAAAACAATAATATATGACAAAAATTTTCAATAATTAGTTGCTTTCACTTTTTGAAGAAAGTAATATGCTCAAGAAAGACGACAAATAAGGCTGTTTTGTCTTATGAAAGATGAAAATCGATCTCACGTTATTATTTCCATGCCTAACGTAAAATTACAGACGATAATACCTTCTTATTTATGAACAATGAAAATACAGGCACTCCATAGATGCTGGAATAAATGTTTGATCAACCTTCAAAAAATTGAAAAGCAGTAGCAGAAAGCAACTCAAAAAGGCAAAGGCCAACTTCAATTACCAAAGCGAGAGAAGCTGTAGGGCATTTTCACAAAATGCCTGAGGACGATATTCTAGAAAGTTAATAATAGGAAGATAATCCCAACAACCGTTGGAGTGCCTCTCCCAACAAATATCTCAGAAAGATGTTGTTGTCAAGGTTACCACATTCTAATTCCAGAAGTCGTCATAGCGCCATTAAGGTTTTGGCTGAGTTCATACTAGTATGAATCTTCTGTAACAATTAAAATTATGAATTTAATTATTTAATTAATAGTCTAACAAACAAGACATGGAAAATGATACTAAGATATATATGTCATCGAATATATTGCTCTAATATCATAACATAGATTTGTAATTACTGAAATATAAACTACACAGATGCTAAAACAGAGTGACAAACTTAGAAATGAAAATATTTGGCAAACCTATTAAGACTAATCATATCACAAGCTAATTAAAAAGGATTACGTACAAAGTTGAGATGCAATCTGTTAGAGCTGAAAGCAAAGCACTCCGACAAACACTAAATCACAAATGCGTCAAATCTTCATGACTAAAGGCCAAATGAAACCCCAGAAAGTGATAGCCAGGACCACAAATATTCCAACAACAGTTGCAGTGACTCTATAAAAATCACGAAAATACACACTTTTCCGGGTTGCCATGAGACCGTTCCAAGAGTTATCACAGTGTGTTGATCAGAGTAGTTGCTGGTAGATACCGTGTTAACGGGATTCATGTTCAACAATCTGATGGCCAAGTGTGTTGATCAGATTTAAACTCAAACCACGGTATGAGTGATATTGCAAATTATTTAAATTTAGATATACTAAATTGAAACTTTTTTAAGTTTAGAGAAATAATTGCAAATTAAATAAAAGTTTAAGGTGTTAAAGTGATGTTTCTCTAATTTGTAAATTTCGAACGATATGATGCTGACAGTCCAAAGGTTTTCATGATGGGTACCAAATGAAAAACGTAAAATCACACAGTGAATGTTAGAGGACTCTTAATCTCTTTAAAGTTAAGTATATATATAATTAATTACACCAGGCTTAAAGAGAGGGAGACCATGGTCTATCCTTATTATTTTCCCACAAGAATCCCAAGTACATGATTGGAAAACGTATAGTATTGAAGTTCAAAGCAACTTTAGGAAAGCCAGCAGAACAAATACCTGATTTTATCTCCTCCAATAAAGTGATCGAAGTCGTGAAAGGTACCATAATTGCTGTGTAGTAAATTCATTTTGTTAAAGTGTTATTTATGTAATTATATTTATCACTTCTAATCAATTTAAGTTATTCGGACAAGTAGTAATTTAACATGATATTAGAGTAAAAGTCTTGAGTTCAAACTCAATCTCTATTATTCACCTCCTAATATTTTAATTAAATATTCCACCATTAAGTTACGCATTCCTATCATCATATCCTCTTAGGATAAGTGGTAAGATAAACTCAATTTGGTGGAAAAAAAATAGTTATTCTTATTACTCAACTTTTTTTTTTTTTTTTTTTTTTTTTTGAGATGTCCGCACAAATGGGGGGAGTGAGATTCAAACTAGTGACCTCCGCTTTATTAGGCGTAATCCCCAGCCGATCAGCCGATTGAACTACCTCTTAGGGACAATACATATGCTCTTAATCAAATTGAACGAAAATTACTAAAATACCCACATTAAAACAAAATTACTGGTAATATTTTGGAATTGTACTAGAATGACACCGGGGTGGTCAGCCACTAAACAAATTTTTCTAGGTTTTTTATTATTATTATTTAGTTTATATATATAGGTTTAAAGAAAAACAAAAACAAAAAATTAATGGATTTTTCAGAAAATTCATTACATTTTTCAAGGAATAGCTATTTTTTTCCTTTTTGTTTTTTAGAGAAATAAATACTCATCTTTTTGTTTATTTATTTATTTATTTTTTGAAAAATATGAAACTTTCATTGATGAAATTTCACGAGTATAAAACTTTTACATCACTAAGCATACAACTCTGAAAAATCATAGCCAAAAGTTATGAAAGTTACAAAGTCATGAAAATGACTTTAAGCTTCCTCTAACCTATGTATAATTACATTTAAGTAACAGATCTGCTTCGTGTAGGCTAAATCTAGGACATGGGTAGCCCAAATACAAAAACAAAAACCCCACAAGCACAGCGAAAGAGTACAACATCGTAGACATCCCTTCGGAAGACACACCTTGGTCAAAGAATAAATACTCCTCTTTGTAAGGATTAATAGTTATTCTTATGAATGGTGTACACCCAAATAAAAATAAAAATAAAAATATGGTGAAATAACCGTTTGGTCTATTTCATTTCAAAGATTTATTATGCGAATCAAAAGGGTTTAAAGGACCTCGTAACACATATTATCAGAAAGTAGATAATAAAATGAAATTAATATATAGACGGTAAGGAATCTGAAATAGACAGTGGTTTGTCTTGTAACATAAACCGTAGATCTCGCCAAATAGTACTTATTGGCGGCGGCATTGCTCGAGAGCTTCAGAATTCCTCTTCAATTCCAAAACTCAGGTTTTAAATCTTTTGCTTAATTTCTTATATATTATATATATAAGCAGTTTTCACTTGTATGTCATACCCAAAAAAAAAAAAAAAAAAATCCTCAAAAAACAGATTTCATCTCCCTATACTTTATTCTTTATGGTATGTTTATTCTAATTCTCTAATAAAAAAGGAATATGAGAAACAAAATTACCCTTCGTCTTAAGCTTCGTTTGTGATTACGGTTTCAATAAGTACGATTTTAAAAATAACGTTTTTAAGAATAGCGTTTTTGAAATCACTACTTTTTAAAGTCGTAAAGGCTTTTGGTAAAACATATTAAAAAATACTTTTTTATTAAATATTTGTTATGCGAATTCATAATTTTGGTTTAAATTTGCACTTTTTCTAATAAGCACCCACTAGCCTGCTTATTGAAATCGCATATGTTTTTTTCCTATTTTAAATTAAGTATTTTTTAAATTGTAAAATCAAACGCTTTGCATTTTGCAATATCTTTTAAAAATACAAATTATTCTTACAAAATCGCAATCCCAAACGCACTCTTAACCACTTTAGACATCATGATTAGTATAGGATATTCTTGAATTGCAGCTGTTGACCCATACGATAAAGTTCCCCGATAAGTTGCTTTCACTTTTTAGGGAAAGCAATATGGACAAGAAGGATAATGCGCAAAAACTGTGAAAGAAACTATTCTAGAAAAGTTATCAGCGTTATTTATTATTATTATTATTCAAATATGAGGAGGAAAAAACAAAAAAGGAATATTAGCATCATATTTGATGCAAAATTATTGAGGATAAAACCTTTTTTTTTATTTGTAAACGATTGCAAATCTTTTTTAGCTGAAAATACAGATTCTCCGCACCTTCCTTTTCTATTTTGATTTTTTTTTTCCCCCTTAAATTTGTCAATTTGACGTGATTTTTAAGATTATTATTAAATTTTGATCAAATAATATTTTAAAAATTACATCATTTTTAAAAGAATACAAAAAAATAAAAATAAAAACCATTTTTGTGTAATTTCCTACACCTTTTGGTCAGTCTAATTTCCTGCTATATTTTTTCTGTATGGGGTTAGCTTGGGGAGAGGGGGATGGTCCACAAGCGGCCAAGCCCTCCATGGACTACTCAAGCTCTCAGTATATATATATATATATGAGTTGGCGAATTACATAGATTTAAAAAATGAATGGACAAAATTAATTACTTCTAATGAAGTTAAAGCCACTTTTAAACCATTCAGTGTGACCAAACCACCCCTAATAGCTATGGGAGTGATTTGGCGTCTGTGAGGGACATAGAGGGTGGCTCAATCACCTCATGACTATTGACTACTTGACAAAATGTTGATTCAATGAATCAATGTAATCAAAGATACACATCACAAACTAAATAATTTTCACTAAAAGTTGAAATAATGTGAATGGAGATATAAAGTGAAAATTTTTCAAAATGGGGGGTCCATTGCCATCCCATCTGTATATGGACCTGTCTCTGTATGTAACACTTGATTTTCATTCCGTCCAAAAAGATGAAAAGACTTAACGAATTATTAAATTTTGACAATTTGATAGTTTGTGGGATTGAATGTCACTTTTTAAATTATATGGACTAAATGCAATAGTAGTGATACTTTGAGAGGGCAAAATATATTTTCCTATATTTGTTTTCTTGAAAACTAATTTTTATTTTTAAGCCGAGAGCGATAAGGACCTTTTGCAAAAAAAATCAAAAAACCAGTTTTTACTTTTACGTCAGATTAAAACATAATTTCAAACCAAAAACACTCCTAAAAACAGTTTTCATCTCCCTAACCTTCTTTACTTATGGTATGTTTATTCTAATTCTTGTTACAAGAAAAGGATTTGAAACCAAATTACCCTTAGGCTACATTTGGTACGTGGAATTACTATTCCATAATAAAAATAAATAATTTTTAATGAAAATAGAAGAATATAAAAGAGAATAGCCATTCCTATTGCCCATTAGAAAAAGGTTGTGCCTTAAATTAAGAAATAATTATTTGTCTCAAAATAATCATTCACATCAGATAATTATTCTTATCACACATCAAAGTTGCCGTTAAATAATTAGGATCATGAAATGGAGGTGGATTAGTGTAGGTTCATGAATCCAATCCAAAAACTGTACTCGCTGCTAGCGTATAGAGTCAAGCCACGTGTCCCTCCAGAGTACCTAGCTTTCCAAAGATGCTCTTCCCAGCTTTCTCACTTTCTCTCTCAAAATATCACTTTGACATTCAAGCAAGAACTGTGTGTGTGAAGGTTTGAAATTTTTATTTTATCTTTTTGTTTTTTTCTTTTCAAAATAAACAATATTAATACAAAATATTTCTAAAATTATATAAATAGTGTGGGTTCATGAATCCAATCATGATTAGTGTGGGTTCATGAATCCAATCCGAAACAGCATTGGCTTTTAAATCAAGTTACCCTTTAGGCACCCAATTCATTTAGCTGTTGAGTGTTGGCCCATATGATAAAGTTCCCCAATAAGTTACTTCCACTTTTTGGGGAAAGCAATATGGGGAGGATAACGTGCAAAAACTGTGAAGAAACTATTCCAAAAAAATTTGTCAACATCATATTTGATGTGAAATTACAGAGGATAAAACCCTTTTATTAGTAAACAACTGGGTTACGATCTTAAGTAAAATTATATAACTTTTATACAAGCTTATTTAAATTGAGCTAAGTTTATATGAATATATATATCGTTTAATATTCGAACATATTATTGTGTTATCGAACAACTCATTTATTATTGAACCAAGACGAAATTGAGTTTAACCGCGCCGAGTACACAAGCAACTATGGTCATTTTACACCCCTAGTTGTAATGCAAGCCGAATTGAGTTGAACTTTAAGATTTCAGGACTAGCTCGTTTATGAGATATTTGAGCCGAACAATAAAATATGTGTTCGATCTCAACGTGTTATAATGACACCTTACCATAAGATGACGTGTTTATTTACCACGTCATCTTATGGTAACGTGGCATTTTTGCCATGTCACCATATGGTGACGTGTTAAAAATAATACGTTACCAATAATAAGGGTAAGTGTTGTAGTTTAACACATTATAATTTAGTGACGTGGCAAAAACTAATGAACAGTTGCCACGTCACTAAACCTATGAATTTTTGTAGTGATACCATTCTAAGTGTGTAGCCGCTGCCCATTTTCCTCTTTCCCTGTGCACCTACCATGTCCCTTACCAGCATTTTTTTTTTTTTTTTCTCGAGTATCTCACCTGACGACTTAATCTATCCGGTTTCTACTGAAAAATTATCGATCTTTTTACAACCCTTTTCTTGGCTTATAAGCCAACCATCCATCGGATCGAGCCAATTATATTTTAGCCCATTTCTAGGTGTTTTTTTTTTTTTTTGGTGTTTTTATAATTGGCACTGTATTGACTATACTTAGATGACTGATAGGGCCCTTGTATTTATTTCCTTGTTTTAATTTTGTTTTATTCCTTGTTTTCATGTATTTATCATATTAATAACTTACATTAAAAAAAATTATATTATAGTGTTATTCCAATGTATCATATTAATTATACTCACGCATTATTGCCGAAAATTAGGAATAAAAATGCATGTTTGGTAAAGAGTTTTGTCATGTATTTTTTGTTTGAATATCAATAAAAAATTATTAATGTGATATAATTGTGAAAAAATAATTTAATTTTTGTGATAGAAAAGTTAAAAAAGTAAATAATTGAACCTGATTATCAAAGGCGCTTCCCTCTACTGTTTTTTTTTTTTTTTTTTTTAGTTCGAAGGTAGAAGCTATGTTTGCTTCAATACCCAAATTTGATTTTAACACTATGGAAGGATACAAATTTAAATCACCTTAAAAATTTAATGTGCCTTTACGACATAAAGGAATTAGGATCATTTTTAGTTCATTTAAATTAAATAATATCTAGTTAATTATATTACAATAATATTTTTGTTCTCTTAAAAGTAAAAATATTTTTTATTATATAACTAACTAAATATTGTTGGTTGAAATAAAAGAAGGTATGTTCCGACATAAAGGCATACTTTTCTGGCATTACTCGTTTAACACATGGAGGTCTTGTGTGATCCAAACAAAAGAGTCCTATAAAAAGAAGGGCTGCCGATAGACTCCAAAAAAAACAGGTACCACAATTGGGGGTGGTAGAATTATTGTGTTGTGTCAACTTCAATCAATTCCAAGCCAACTGGTAGCACTATGCATCACATAATTGAATGGAAAATTTTCATGGGACCGCACTAAATTAAAATATAGTTTATTTTACATTAATTTTGTGATTATACACATTGATTCATAGAACTGTAATATATCAAATATAGTTTTACTGCACAGTCCTGATTTTACTTCAATATCAAATGTATTGAAGTTTTCAAATGTAAATTGATAATGAAATTACTTTGCTTCTACTGGGGAGATAAATGTTTGAGAATTTTATCCAAAATACATTAATATACATATTTGAATATTATTCTAGCTTAAAACTTTAAATGGGTAGACTTTGGTCTACTTATATATATTAACTACTCTTCTTTCTTTTTATTTTTTCAATGTAGAACTCAACACTTACAAATATTCAAAAAATTAAAACAACAATTTTACTCATCTTAAAAACATTAACACGATACTCTCTCCATTCATTTGAAATGGAGCGGATCCTATTCTCACCTTTAGTTGCTTAGTAATAATATTAAATTAATATATATTGTTCAACTAATTGTTATAATTTAATATGTTAGTTAATGCTAAGTTAGTATATATATATATATATATATATATATATATGGACGAAAAATAGAATCCTCAAAATTCTTTTGAAGGATATTGCATCCAATTATCATAAGTGTCAAGTGTCATATCTCATATATATATATATATATATATATATATATATATAATTACAGTTATTTATTGAAATTTTACTAATTTTTGAACTTAAATATTGATTTTTTTTAGAAAATCAAACATATTAGATAACACTTGCCGCTTATTATAATAAGTTTAAGAAAAAAAATTTCAAATCAGTTTAAAGAAAATTTGTGTCTTATATAAATATTCTATTAAAAAACTTAAACAAGAAAAATCAATTGTAACTATTTTAACGGGTGAATATAATAGCACAAACTTTTGTAAATTATGTGTTAAAAAAAAAAAAAACTTTTGTTTTTTACCGCCTCGCTGCAGTCATTAATTTTGTGAGGTAAAGGTCTCTCTCTCCCGTTTTATTATAATAAAAAGATTTAAAGTACATCATGCTTTTCCACTGTTTCCCATAAATTGACATGAAAAGCAAATATTTTCACAATTGCGGAAAAATTAAGCTTTCCGGGAAAAGACGAATGGTACTTTTAAAATGAGTTATTTTATTTTTTTGTTGTTTCTTTTTTTATTTTATTTATTTTTTTAAGGAATTATTATGAGAATATTTTTTTACAATTTTTAATAAAAAGATATTTCATAAATATGATTGACATTACTATAATAATATGGTTTTCATACTTAGCGTTAGCAAATACGACATTTGAAAAATATAATTATTATAAAATAATAACCGTTGAAAAATTATTGTGTTAAATGAATTACCATTGAAAAAATAAAGAGTGAAATACAAATTTTAGAAAATAAATAAAGATAGAATCAATAAAGAGTAAAAAAATAATATTTAAATGATATAAATAAAAATATAACTAATCGGATGTAAGAGACCTTTACAAATTCATTACTTAAACTAAATAAAGTGAGTTTTGAAAAGCTATTTTGCATAAAAATTTGGCTCCTCCGTTGAGAATGCTCTAAGACATTTCTCTATTTTACCAAAGGCCAAATAATATTGCTTCAACTAATTTTATGGATGATTATTCAGAATTAAACATTTTTGTCTCATACCTATGCTTATATTCTAACTGTTTAATTCTTCACCAAATTCTTTAAAATAACCCATATCCTTACATGACAAGTACCACATAGTTACATAGAAGCAATGCTACTTTTTATGTACATTTATCATATTTATTTTATATTAATGTGTTTTAAAATTTTTATTTTGTTTTTTCTTTATGACATGAAAAATTGGTCCAAAGAAGTATGCAGAGACACAGATTTTATAGAATATAACCGATTTTATTGATTGAGTTATATTCGGGCGTCCCAAAATCTACATAAATCGGTCTTAGGCAAAATTTTCTTTCACAAATTTTTATTACAATTTTTATTAATCTCATAATTGAACCAAATTAATGTACGAGAGCGAGGGAAAGAGGCATTTTGATGAAATGCGTGAGGAAGTTATTTCAACAAGTATTATTAGGAGAGTTTAAACCCATACCTAAGTACTGATATTATAATATAAATTAAATAATTAATTAACTATTCGAGCCTTTGATTATTTTTACAGTAGATATGTAATAGTTTTTACTACCGTATTTAAGCCGAATCTGTTGAATATCATACAATATTGGTAGATTGGCCACACTAGGCCAAAAGCAAGGATTAATCAAGGGTGCAGCTGAATTAAAGAGATTTGAGATTTCTAATTGTATTGTTAAGAGCAACAAGTTCTAGTTTCATGATTATAAATGAAATTTAAAATTTTCTAAACAATTCAAATGATTGAATGTGTTGGAAAATCATAACCATAAAAACATAGCGTTTTGAGCCTAAGCCAACAACTATTGCTAAGCCTAAAGTTGCTCCTTCTTTTGAATTGGAAAATGAGATGGCACCAAGAATGACCGCAACTTTATAAGTATTGCTCAATAATGCATTTCACTATTGAGTCGATCAGATGATTCAAATAAAGTTACCCTCAAAGGCATTAGTGGGTCTCTTCTTTCTATTACAGTGTCGTTTTTTTTTTTTTTTTTTTTCTACTCTCTTAGTGTTGCGTAGAATAAGAAATGTGATTAGTCCCACATCGGCCAAAGAGCATAGCGTGTTCTTAAGCGCCATAAGCAATTATTTGGATGAGGTACGTTAGTGGATCCCGCTTCTAAGCATCTCTGTGAGTGTCATTTCTCCCTTTTTGACTTTTCATTGTTATGACAAAATTTTCCAATAATAAGTTGCTTTAATTTTTTTTTTTTTTTGGGAGAAAGTAATATGCCCAAGAAAAACGACAAATAAGGCTGTTTTGTCATATGAAAATTAAAAATCGATCTTATGTTATTATTTCCATGCTTGATGTAAAATTACAAATGATAAAACCTTCTTATTTGTGAATAGTAAATATACAGGCACTCCATAGATGCTGGAACAAACGTTTGATCAACCCTCGAAAATTTGAAAAACAGTAGCAAAAAGCGGCTCAAAAAGCAAGGCCAACTTCAATTACCAAAGCGAGAGAAGCTGTTGGGCATTTTCACAAAATGCCTGAGGAAGATAATCCCAACAACTATTGCAGTGCCTCTCCAAGTGTCTCAAAAATACGTTGTCGTCAAGGTTGCCGCATTCTAATTCTAAAAGTCATCATAGTGCGCGCCCATTAAGCTTTTGGCTGAGTTCATTGTAACTTGAATCTTCTGCTACAATTAAATTATAAATTTAATCATTTAATTAATAGTTTAAGAAAAATGATATATTAAGACTAATAATAAAGAAACTTTTGTACTTGATTGTCTATCACAAGTTGTGGAACTTTCAATATACATTGCACACTCTTAGAGCATCAAATGGACTTTAAGCATGTGTAAGTTGTAACACATGTGATTTTCATTCCGTCCAAATTAACGGACTATTAAATTGTGACAATTTGATAGTTTGTGAAGATTGAATGCCACTTTTTAAACTATAAGAGCTAAAATGCAATAGTAGTGATACTTTGGGGGGTAAAATATATATTCCCATATTTGTTGCCATGAAAACCAATTTTTATTTTTAAGCCAAGAGCAATAAGGAACTTTTGCTTAAAAAAAAAACACAAACAGTTTTTACTTTTATGTTATATCAAAATATAATTTCAAACAAAAAACAAAAAACAGTCCTAAAAACCGTTTTCATCTCCCTAACCTTCTTTACTTATGGTATGTTTATTCTAATTCTTTAACAAGAAAAAGGATTTGAAATCAAATTACCCTTAGGCTACATTTGGTACGCGAAATTGCTATTTTATAATGAAAATAAATATTTTTTATTAAAAATAGAAGAATATAAAATATAATAGTCATTCGCATTACCCATCAGGAAAAGGCTATGCCTTAAATTAAGAAATAATTATTGGTCACAAAATAATCATTCACATGAGATAATTATTCTTATCACACATCAAAGTTGCTGTTAAATAATTAGGATCATGAAATGGAGGTAGACTAGTGTAGGTTCATGAATTCAATCCGAAAACTGTACTCGCTGCTAGCGTATAGAGTCAAGCCACATGTCCCTCCAGAGAGCCTAGCTTTACAAAGATGCTCTTACCAGCTTTCTCACTTTCTCTCTCAAAAGATCACCTTGACATTCTAGCAAGAACTGTGTGTGCAGGTTTGAAATTTTTATTTTGTCTTTTTTTTTTTTTTTAATTTTTAATTTTTTTTCTTTTCAAAATAAACAATATCAATACAAAACACTTCTAAAATTATATAAATAGTGTGGGTTCATGAATCCAATCCGAAACAGCATTGGCTTTTAAATCAAGTTACCCTTTAGGCAGCCAATTCATTTAGCTGTTGACCCATATGATAAAGTTCCCCAATAAGTTGCTTCCATTTTTTGGGGAAAGCAATATGGGCATGGATAATGTGCAAAAACTGTGAAGAAACTATTCCAAGAAAATTTATCAACATCATATTTGATGTGAAATTACAGAGGATAAAGCCTTTTTATTAGTAAACAACAGGTTACGATCTTAAGTAAAATTATATGAGTTTATACAAGTTTATCTGAATTGAGCCAAGTCCA
This sequence comes from Corylus heterophylla, assembly GCA_016403345.1. Taxonomy (NCBI): domain Eukaryota; kingdom Viridiplantae; phylum Streptophyta; class Magnoliopsida; order Fagales; family Betulaceae; genus Corylus; species Corylus heterophylla. The sequence continues at coordinate 11,498,799 of CM028139.1, read as the reverse complement.
TATGAGCATGTCTCGTTTAATATTCAAACATGTTATTGTATTTACGAACGGCTCATTTATTATTCGAACCAAGACTAAATTGAGTCTAATTGAGCTGAGTACACAAGTAGCTAGGGTCATTTTACACTTCTAGTTGTAATGCAAGCTGAATCGAGCGCTTTAAAATTTTAGGACTAACTCGTTTATTAGAGTATATATATTCAAGCCAAACAATAAAATGTGTGTTCAATCTCAACTTGTCCGATGAATACCATTCTAAAGTGTCTAGCCTTTTTTTTTTTTTTTCATGCAGCTCGTCTGATGACTTGATCTATCCGGTTTCTACATCAAAATTATCCATCTTTTTACAACCCTTTTCTTGGCTTATGAGCCAACCATCCATCCAGCCAATTATATTTTAGCCCATTTCTAGGTTTTATTTTTTTATTTTTTATTTTTTATTTCTTATTTATTTTTATTTGGCACTATATTGACTATACTTAGATGACTGTTAAGGGCTCCCTACCCTTGTATTTTATTTCCTTGTTTTCATGTATTTCTCATATTAATAACTTACATAAAAAAAAGTATTATATGAAAGTGTTATTCCAACATATCATATATATTAATTATACTCACACATTATTGCCGAATATTAGGAATAAAAATGCATGTTTGGTAAAGAGTTTTGTCATGTATTTTTTGTTTGAATATCAATAAAAAAAATTATTAATGTAATATAAGTGTGAAAATCTAATTTAATTTTTGTGATAAAAAAATTAAAAAAGTAATTTAATAATATAATTTTCAAGGATCCACCGCACGTGGTCCTTCCCCTTGTTTTCTTTTTTGTGTTTTTTTTTAAAAAACTTTTACTTCGAAAAAGACAGACATTGGCACAAAGCAATATTGAGATGATGGCATGATGGTCCTGTTGTCTTGCCTTAGCCACTCACCAGCAAGACAAGCCTTCAATGATTGAGGTACAGCCGTACAGGCGTGGGCTCCTAATTGATAAGCCCAATGACATACATGTAAATAATTGAACCTGATTTATCAAAGGCGCTTCCCTTCACTGTTTTTTGTTTTCTTTTAAGAAGTTGAGTGGAGCCGGATTCAGAGCACGCCGCTTGCTGAACACGGCAGACAGCAAAACTATTTTTTTTAATATTTTAATAAAAAAAAAAAAATTTGGCCACGTGCTATCTTCACCCCGTTGTGACTTGTGAGTGAAGTCACATTGAGTGAAAAAAAAGCAACACATTTTCTTCTTATCTCTGACAACACCACGTGTTGTTTGGAATGGGTGCAGAATTATAAGAAAAGGAGGTGACTCACTGGTGTTGTGTGAACGGAGAGGCAGGAAGAGGTCGGAGACTAGAGCTTGGTGGTGGTGAAGCGGGCGATCTTCTAGTTCTAGAGGTGCTTCTGCGACTCTTACATCTTGATTGCCGCATTTTAGTGAGTAATTTTTGTAATTTGCTGATGAAGGACTGTAAAAAAAATAAGTTTTTTTCTTAAATAAGATTTTTGTTTTTTTGGTTTGGACGGTTGCTTTCTTTTATGGGGGTTATAGAGTTTCCAAAGAGAGAGATAATACAATTTTATTTTACAAAATCGTTGGGTTTTTACTTTATAGTATCAGAATTCCCTAAAAATCCCACTACGGCACACATATGCTGTTAAAATATTGGAGGGCTCAGATTTAATCAAATTTCTTTTAACCCAAACTTGGTCGTTTTTACCTAAAATGTCTTCTTCTTTTCCCATTACTTATCCAGCTGAAAAATTAAGCTTAGGGGAGTGGTGAAATTTCAAGAGGACACTTTAGAGCAAGAAATCCACAAGGTACCGAATGGATCTGGAAAGAGGAAAGAGGGTTTGTGTGCTTTTGCTTTGTCTTGGAGCAAAAGGATATGTGTAAAGAAGATAATAGACAACCCACTTTCCTCAATGAGAGAAAGAGAAGTACCTCAAATCCATTCGATGCCTTCAAATTTCTTGCTCTCGAGTTTCCTCTTGAAATTTCACATAAAGCATTATTTGTTTTGCTGGAGAAGGAATGGGAGAGAAGTGAAAGAGGAGAGAAACAGAGAAAGGAGAAAGCGAAAGAGAGTGAAAGAGAGAAAGGAAAATGTGTCTTCTCTGTCTTGTCTGTAAATAAGAAAATTTGATTTGATTTGGCGAAATTTTGCGTTTGTAGAATTGAAGTATCTCATTTTAAGGTTTTTGGTTTACCAGGTGAGTAAGGAGAAAATAATTAAAAAAATCCACTATTTTTAGAAGAGCAAAAAAATTCTCAGTCCCGAAATCTGAGTTAAGCTTAAAAAAAAGGAAGAATGAAATATATGAGAAATATGCCTTTTCACCCATAAGGACATTTCATGTAAAAGTTTGAAGTTGGTATTTCTTAACAAATATTTTATCATCAATCTTCCTCTTATTGTCTTTCATTAGATCCTAACACCATTTGGATATACGTACTGACAGATTAAACATGGAAGTAAAGGATGCGGTGGGTGCAGCTGTTCTTGAATACCTTGGGGATCGTATAATTATGTGGATTGGAGTATTCAAGTACAAACCTATTTGGTGGCTAAAGATCTTTGGGACACAATTGAAGCAACCGCCAAACCTCCTAAGCAAGAAGATGATGAAACTGCTTTCAAGGCTTGGAGCGACAAGAATTACATGGCTTTACGTGTGATCAAGAATTCATGCGAGCCGCACATATGTTCTGAGATAGGGGAGATTAGTTTCGCCAAAGATGCATGGAATATTTTGGCAAACAAATACGTCCGTAAAGGTACTAGCTCTGGTCTTTCTCTCTCTCTCTATCAAATGCACGTGCATATGCTCAAACAAAGATGGCTTTGGGTGCAGTTGTTCCGCAAGTTCTTGACAACGATAATTATGTGGAATGGAGTGTTAGAGTAAAAGACCGTTTGATGGCCTGTGATCTTTGGGACATAGTTGAAGCAACCGCCGAACCTCATAACCAAGAAGATGACGACGCTGCTTTCCATGCTTGGAGGAATTCGATGGCTTTACATGTGATCCAGAATTCATGTGAACCAGACACATTATTTGAGATTAGGGAGATTAGTTCCGCTAAAGTTGCATGGAATACTTTGGCAGAAAAGTACCTTCCAAAAAATACTAGCTTGGGTCTCTCTCTCTCTCTCCCCCCCCCTCTCTCTCTCTCTCTCTCTCTCTCTCATTAATGCACATGCATGCTCAAACAAAGATGGCTTTGAATATGCAGATGTTCTTCAAGTTCTTGAGGAAGAAAATTATATGGATTGGAGTGTTCAAGTAAAAAACTATTTGATAGCCCGTGATCTCTGGGAAATAATTGAAGAAACCAACAAACCTCCTAGGCAAAAAGACGATGAAGCTGCTTTTAAGGGTTGGAGCGAGAAGAACTTCATGGCCTTGCATGTTATCCAGATTTCATGTGGAAGTGACGCATTTTCTAGTATTAAAAAGATTAGAACTGCAAAAATTGCTTGGGAAACTTTGGCAGGTCTCTCTCTCTCTCTCTCTCTCTCTCTCTCTCTATCCAATGCACATGCTCAAACATTCTTAATTTATAATAAGATTGAAATCTGCTAGAGAATACTTATATAAAAAATAAATCAAAAGGTTAGGTAAAATGTAGCAATTGGCTCTCAAGAAAATTCAAAAAATATAAAGGAAAAAAAATAAAAAATAAATAGAAAAAAGGAGCAAAAATAAAAAGAACTACCAAATTTTGGAAGCTTTCTTGTGAAACTGTGACCTGTCAAAAGTTAGTCAAAGAAAAACTTTGGTTTTGTTTGATGGAATAGTTTTATTAGTCACCTCATTATCACTTTCTCATCCTCTAAATTGAAGTAGGGTGGTTCACCAATGAAAGAATCAATTTTTATGCACTAATTTTTATGAGAGCCATGCATGTCACATTAGTTTTGGGATTGAGATGAGGATAATATGAGGTGTTTTTTGTGTTTTAGTTGAAAAAAATATTTTGATGTGATATAAAAGATAAATAAAGTTTTGAGTTTTCTTTTTTTAGTTTTTTGTGAAAAAACTTGTTTATTAATTTTTTAAGAAAAGAGAAAGGTTTGGCAAACAAACTCCTATGTACCGGAACTAGAAAAAGAGATATTTTGTTTAACCATGGGTTTAGATACGATGGTAATTTAACTTTATCATGGTTTAATGAAAGAGATTTTGTAGTGTTTTGGGCTGATTGAGGGCCTCAAAAGCTATAAAGTTTTTGTACACAATTGCAAGAACAATGGCTTTGCGGCGACAAGTAGTGCAAACAATCCCAAATAATTAATATTTATAACTACAAGTGAATTGAATAATGAATACGGTGTTGAAATTTAATGACGATTCCTATAATCATTAACACTTGGGAGTTGGGGGTTCACCCTGAAGATTACTTGTTACACAAGTTGAAAATCGTAAGCTCATAATCTGGTTTGTTGAAAATCATTCAATTTTATATTTATGTTACATTGAATAGCATGAATGAAAATCATTCAAATTTATATATGTATTTTATCACTGGCTTACCCTCTTCGCATTTGAAAAATACCATTTTATAATTTTATAATATTTTTTTATTAAAATCTTTATAACAATTGTTTCTCCCTGATTTTATGGTCGGGTAATGAATAATTATCTAGTAAAATATAATTAGTCAGCTCATGAGTTTTTATATATATATATATATATATAGACTTTGAATTAATTAGTAAAAGAGTTTCTGCAAATTAATTAATTAATGAATATTTGATAAGATATTTTCCCCAATTAAGTTTCCTATGTTGTTATAAAGAAGTTGTAGGCAATAGCATGCTTCTTGTTGGTACTAATTCTAATTAATCACCTTTTACATATTAATCTCAGAATGGAACCAAATTAAGGCCTTCAAAAAGTCCTTCAAAGAAGTTGTGCGAAGAGGTGATTGGAACGCTGTACAGGAATTCCTAATGACCCATTCTGGTTCTGCGGGTTTGAAATTCAAAGATTCGGGCAAGACGGCTCTTCATGTTGCTGTTCATGCTGGGAATGAGCATATAGTGGAGAAGTTAGTGGAGATAATGTCGGAACAAGAATTGGAAGTAAAAAATGAACGTGGTAACACAGCTCTAGTTGATGCAATTTATAACGGAAACAACCGAATGGCAGAGTGCATGCTTAGAAAGCACGTGAAATTGGTTAGCATTAAAAATTCTTCAGGTGAACTTCCAGTTGTTCAGGCCGCTCGTTATTCTAGGAATAAATTGGCTCGATATATCTATTCTCGCACTCCAGAGGAAGATCTAAAGTCAGAAAATGGCAAGAATGGTGCTACAGTTTGTTCCTATGCTATATACTCCGAAAATTTAGGTAACAACTCTTGGTCTAATTATCTGTTGGCCCACTATTTCGAGTAATATTTCGAAATCTTCTCAATATATATACTCCCCTTTTTGTTCTTTTTTTCATTTTTTTAACACCACAGATATTGCTTTGGATTTAATTGAGCGTTGTCCAAGTTTGGCTCTTGCTAGGGACAAACATGATCGCAGCCCTTTGTATGAATTGGTTTCCGCATTCCCAAGTGAAAATCAGCTGGTGTTTTGGAAACGATGGATGTACAAGTGTTAGTACAATCTCTTTTTTCTTTGCTTTTCTTTATACTTTATTGGGATTAATTAGCCTCATCAAAGCACTGAGTAGACAAGCTACTTCGCCTTGAGATCCGAATCCCCTCTAATCGGAGAGAAATTAAAAATTCTCTAATTGTTAATTGTGGCCCTTTATTTTAAATTTAATGATTTATAAAATCATTTAAACCTTGGAAAAACAAAAGCCAGCATTTAGTGCCTCTGTTACAAAAGCAATTGACATTTTATAGACAATTAAATTTAAAATGAAGGGCAACGATTAATAATTGGAGAATCTCCAATTTTTCTCCAATTGGAGAGGATCTCAATTCTTCCGCCTTGAGAGGTAGCATATTTATAGACAATAGGGCAAAGCCAAATGTAAGAGATCTATTAGTTATTTATTTAATCTTTTTGTGTTGCTCTAAAAAAATTAAATTGCTCATGCGAGACACATATGAATTGTAATACCGACTTCTTACTTGAGATTCATTGACTTGTTTGGGTGGAAGGTATACACATTCAACCCGCTCGTGCCATCAATGAAATTCGTGTGAATATTAATCAAAGCGTGGAAAAAGGCCAAAGTAATTCAGTAAAAAATTTCGAATCAGGTATGTTGGTACCTAAACTTTCTTTAATTTCTTAAGAAACTTCATGTTTTTTTCTCGTCATAATTACTTTAAATGATAATTAAATCCATGATTCACTGTCTCCAAGAGGTAGCTCAATCGGTTGGGTTCACGCTTAATGAAACGAAGGTTACTAGTTTAAATCTTTTTCCCCCTCTTGTGCGGACATGTAAAAAAAAAAAATAAAATAAAAAAAAATCCATGATTCACTTCTATCAGAGTAAAGAATAATTGAATAGCTATCTTTCTTTCTCTATTTACAATATAAATGCATAAATTACTTTAATCATAGTTCCTTTTAAGTAACTTTTATTAGAATATTAATTAGATGATTGAATTCAACTTAATTAACTTCATATGAAATTTAACCATTTTATTAATAAAAGAGAGCTTCTTTAATTATTGTCCTTTGCTTTTCGTGAAATTAAGGATTTCAAGGGAAAAAAAAAAAAAAAAAAAAAAGGCCCTTTCCTCTTGCTTTCACTACATAACAAATCAATAAATATTTTAATCCATGTAACAATTTTTAATTAATGAAATGTCTTCTACGTGCGTGCGCAAACGTAGATATATAATAATAATAATAATAATAAAGGTGTGTGTTGTAGTCTTGTAGATGATGTAGTGTAGACTGTAGAGTTGAGAAGAAAGATACGAGATAGAAGAGATAAACTCTGTGATCGATGCATTGAGAAGGAAAATTAAAGTAAGGAAATGATTCAAATGAATGATGCATTGGAAAGTGAAATTGGTCAGAAGATGTGACTTTGCAAGCTGGAATTCAACTAATTTTTTTTTTTTTTTTTTTTTTTTTTACTTCTATTCTTATTCATCCTATATTTGATTTCCCCTCCAACCAATTTCCACTGAGACGGTTAAGCCTGCACCTCGAAATAACATCTTATTTACATTTATCCCTCTCTCACATTACCACTTGTAACACTTAAGCCTTCTAACTACCATTTTGGTGTAAAGAGATTCCTCCATTTGTTACTGGTGACAAAAATAATGGAAAAAAGCGCATGACACAGTATAATTTTTGGACTTGAAATGTCCAAATTGTCCTCTTATGGTTCAAACATGAAAAAAAAAGAGGGAGTTCTTTGCAAGGCTACTTTAGTCAATTTTGTGAAATCAGGATATTTTGTTTCTATTGCACTTCTCAATAATTTTTGAATATGCCACCATTTTGTCAAATGTGTTGATAGATTTAATTAATCTCTTCCTATGCTTCCTTTGCACGCAAAATTTGAGGTTATTTAGATATTTTAATTTGTTAGAAAAAAGTAAATATAATTTTGAACACTTACACATTGGTTGGTTCCAGGGACGGAGCCAGGAAATTTTATGGGTGGGGGCCAGTCAAATTTTTTTTTTTTGGTTCTTTAGAATTTTTTTATTAAAAAAAATTATTTTGGTTGTTTTTTATGAACTAAAGACTACCCGTAAGGGCAAAAAAAAGTAGACATTTGAAAGTAAGGGCCAAAAATTAAAAAAAAAAAACTTAGTGGGTATGGGCCAACAAAATTAAAAATATGGCCAAAAGTTTTTATTGGATATGACCAAAAAATTTAAAAATATGACCTTTTTTTTTTTTTTTTTGAGGGGACAAATGACTAAAATTAAAACTTTAACTTTTTTTTTTTTTTTTTTTTCCTTATTTTTTGGTTGGACCATGGCCCACCCCGGTCCCCCCCTCCCTCCGTCTCTGGTTGGTTCGATTTTGAATAATAAACATATCGTTATTTTGTGTAAATAATGATTTTTTAATGTCGATCTATGGTTGAGCAAATTTCATTTTTATTTTGCAGTGCTAGCTCTATTGCGCCAACTAGTTGTGAAGCTCCTTAAAATATTTGGTATACTCTTTTTTTTTTTTTTTTGAGCAAATACAAAGAAAGGAAATTGCATCCACTCAATTAATTTCTTTATTAATTTTTTTATTTGTCTAGTTTATTTATAGTTTAATATAGTTAAATTGGCATTGATTTGATTATTGACATAGGAATCAAGGATTTATATGACATGAAGTTGATCCATGTCCAAGCCAATGAACTTTTGGGCATCATGTGCAAGCAGTTCTCAGATTCAGATTTTGATCAATGGAAGGACAGTAAAGGCTCTGATGCCATCTTCTATGCTATCGAGAATGGGATTTTAAAATTTGTTGATAAAATAGCCAAAGAAAGTCCACAAGTACTTCAGTGGAGCAAGAGTGATGATGAACGTTTTCCAAATGCATTATGGGCAGCTATATTTCATCGTCAAGCTGAAATATTTAGCCTTATATGTGGGGTAGCTGACAAGTATAGTAGTCTAAAATTAAGCTATGATAAACAAGGCAATAACATATTACATACGGCGGGAAAGCTACCACCTTCCACTTTGGTTAATCGCACAGCTGGTGCAGCTTTTCAAATGCAAAAGGAACTACAATGGTATAAGGTACCTCCCTCACTTTATATTTTTCTTATACATTTTCACTTTATATTAATCTTATTTGTGGTATACATATGATATTGAGGACAAGTCAATATTAATGTACCCCTATATACAACACCCGTACAATCCAATCCAAGGTATCATTATCTCTCCCATACAAATGCTTGAGGCCATTTTAAAGGTTCATGCTAAATATGCTGCGCTACAGTACCATTGTCCATATGGCATTACTATATTGATTCTAAAACCATATGTGATGACTCTGTTCAATACATCTACGTGATGCCTCAAAATGACTAATTATTAGAGCTCACTAATTTTATTTATATTACTTAGTTTGGCCTAAAATACAACTAAAATTTGACTTAGCATATGCTCATACAATATCTTCACAACTTAGCTCAATCCCCAGTATCATAATATGCTACATCTCCCGACACCACATGGAATTTTAGACTAGCTCAACATTTGCCACGACCTAGTTAAGTTGGTCATATTTGCTTTATACTGTAAAAGAACAAATTAGAGAAAATTTCACTTAACACACCTAAGCTTTTACCACTTTCGCAATATCTTTCATAAAGTTTAAAACTTTTAATTTTTTGCAATCTCACCCCTCGCATTACGATTTGGGGTTAAATTACAACGTCAAACAGTAAAATTGCTATTATACCCCTATAAACTCCATAAAATTACAAAATCACTCTTAAATTATAGTTAAAATTTTATTAATACAAGGACATTTTGAGAATTTCGCATCCATCCGTTAGTATTTAATAGATCGGCGAGATTGTAATTTTTTAAAGTTTGTTTTACGAATTTAAGAGTTTTTTAATTTTGGGAGACATTGCAAAAATGATGGAAGTTTAAGAAAGTTAAGTGAAGTTTTTCCAACAAATTAGTATTGGAACTTTCTGAAACTGTACACTAATATATATATATATCAACTATGAAACTTAGTACATACCATACAATGGCTTCAAAATCCAATCCACTACACCCAATCTGATTCGGAAACAAGATAGAATGACAAACGCATGTGGGGTGCACATAGGAAAGTAAACTTGTGATTTGGAAACATGGATACAATAGGACTTTTAGGAACAATAAGGCTCTATTAGGACTTTGAATAGTACTACTTCTTCCTCAAAAGCTTGAATTTTGAGCGACGTTGTAGAGGGGAGAGTGAATGGGTTATTGGGCGAGGGAGTGGCACTTGGAGAGTGAATGAAGGTGATACCTCATATTAAAACATAAATTCATAAGAATATGCAGTGGAAAATAATTTAGACATACCTTTACTCATTTTTGTTCATGCTGGTTCTTGATTTGAAACAAAAATCCCTATCAACACAAATGCTGAAGTTAAATTTTAGAGAGAGAAGTTTCTTCTAATTTATGTTTAATTATGCATTTACGCTCATGCCAAAGTTCTTTATTTATAGGTTATTTTAAGGACCTTCAATTAATACAATACTATATTTATTCCTTCCATCGAGGAAGAAAATTGTTGCTCATAATATGAAATGAATATTGTCTCACGTGTAATTTTATTTATATTTTGGTAGCCTTTATCTATAAGATTAGTTTAACAAATGTAGGCGGTGAAGAGCATTGTCAGTCAATATCGAAAGGAAGAAAAAAATAAAGATGGGAAAACTCCCAGAGAATTGTTTACAGAGAGCCACGAGAAATTGATGAAAGAGGGAGAGAAATGGATGAAGAGCACAGCAACTTCTTGTACAGTGGTAGGTGCTCTTATTGTCACTATTATGTTTGCTGCAGCCTTTACCATTCCAGGCGGTAATAACCAAAATACAGGATACCCAATGTTTTTGAAGGACAAATTGTTTATGCTCTTCATAATATCCGATTCCATATCGCTTTTTTCTTCTTCGACCTCAGTCTTAATGTTTTTGGGAATTCTTACGTCACGTTACTTAGAAGAAGATTTCCTGAAATCCTTGCCATCGAAGATGATAATAGGTCTTTCCACTCTCTTCTTCTCAATTGCAACCATGATGATAACATTTTCTGCTGCTCTTTTAATTATGTTACCTGAATATTCATGGATTTTCATTCCAGCCATTTGTTTGGCAAGTGTTCCTATCACCCTGTTCGTGTGGATGCAATTCCCACTTCTTGTCAAGATGGCCATTTCAACTTTCGGACCAGGTGTCGTCAATAGGAAAATAAAGAAGCGCTCGAAATTATGTACCTACTTATCGTCATGTTGCTCCTGAAAGAATACCTATGGTTAAAAATATAAACTCTTCTTGGGGTTCATTAACGTTTGACGAACAATTGGAGGTGATGATTTTTCTATTTTCATTTTCTTAGATGGATGACTGATGAATTTCAGCAACTGGCTCATGTTGCTAATTGCTAATCGATTAGATGTTTTACGCTTTCAATATATATATATTTTTTTTTTCTAAATTTTTTGGTTACTTTGACAAAAGATATATTACTTCTTAATCCAATATATTTCCTCTAAATAAGTTTCAACCTATTCCTGGGACTTTACCTTCAAAAGAAAAAAGGAGTTTCATTAGGCCACAAAGGTAATTAGTGTCCCAGGCTATAAGGTTATTAGAGTAAATAAATAAATATTAACTATTGGTTAATATAAAAGAATAAATTCCATATCTTAATTCCAAGTAGAAATGAAGAAAATATTTGAAGATCTGAACTATTTCCTATCAAATTTTTTCGTGAAATATAGCATTTGACTTAACGCAAATGAAAGAAATTGAATTTAATATTTTGAAGAAAAAAAAAAAGAAGATTAAATCCTTAAACTGTTATAGAGAGCAAAATGATACTCAACTGTATATCTCGATTTAATTGTTGGGATTTAACAACCCTTTTCTTTATCTTTTTACAACCCTTTTCTTGGCTTATGAGCCAACCATCCATGGACCGAGCCAATAATATTTTAGCCCATTTCCATGTTTTTTATTTTTTGTTTTTTTGTTTTTTATTATTTTTTTATTTTTATAATCGGCGCTGTATTGACTATACTTAGATGACGAGTGATGATAAAGACAACGCCGGGCGTGCCACGCCTGGCTGATTTAATATTTTAAAATAATAAAATATAATATTTTATTATTTTAATTATAAAAAAAAAAAAAAAAAAAAAATTAGCCAGACGTGCATGATTGTTCATGCACGCCTGGCGCTCTCCGTATCATCAGTCCTTAGATGACTGTTAAGGCCCTTGTATTTTATTTCCTTGTTTTAATTTTGTTTTATTCCTTGTTTTCATGTATTTCTCATATTAATAACTTACATAAAAAAATAAATAAAATAAATAAATAAAAATTAAAGTATCATATTAAAGTGTTATTCCAACATATCTCACACATTATTGCCGAATATTAGGAATAAAAATGTATGTTTAGTAAAGAGTTTGGTCGTGTATTTTTTGTTTGAATATTAATAAAATATAATTTAATTTTTGTGATAGGAAAGTGAAAAAAGTAATTTAATAATATAATCTTCAAGGATCCACCGTACGTACGTAATCCTTTCCCTTGTTTTCTTTTGTGTGTTATTTACCTTTGCTTCGAAAAAGACAGACATTATTAGCACAAAGCAATAATGAGGATGGTCCTGTACGTTGTATTTTAGCCACCCTATAGCAAGACCAGACTTCAATGATTATTCGCTGACTCATCAAATTTTACTTGCACGTTCATCCAATTTTATTTACTAAAATAATCAAAAGTGAACATTTTTTATTTTAGTTACTTACCTTTTTTTTTTTTTTTTAACTATTCTTAACAAGTTTACTATTTTAACAATTCATTTTTATTATTTAATTTAAATATTATTTTTTAAAAATTTGTTTACTCTTTTTCTAACTATTAAAAGAGAATATCGAAAAAGGAGAGAAAAAAAAAATTTATTCAATCCGTGAGTAAACGTACTTATTATTAATCTGAACAAATAATCTAAGAGCATTAGCAGCAGTTTTCTTTTGATTTTCTCTAAGTTGAGGGCAAAAAATTACTTTTTGCTTTATATGAAAATATATTTCATAATAACTTCTCTTACCTTTCCCTATACCATTAAAAGATTATTTCTTTATCAAATACAAGCTCCTTATCTACCCTCACTTTTTTCATGAAATTCCTACACAATCCCTAATTAAAGACAAAAGGATGAAAGATGAGAGAAAAAAGATAAATGTTTATAGTAAAATAATGTATAAGGAACCACTTTTGATTCTTTACATATTGAGAAACACTGTAACAACCCTTGAGGGTTGGTTAAATGTAAAAATCTGATGTGAATAATTTTTTGTGATTTTTTTGAAATTTTTTTCTAAATATAGATAAAAAAAATGGCATATAGGACATCCGTTGCTAGTGCTCTAATAACAAGAAACGACAACAAAAGGAAGGTAGGTAAATGCAAGAAAGCGAATATTCAAAGCAACATATTAGTAACAGAAAAAAAAAAAAACAAAAAATAAAAACAAAAGGACTAGCAGACAGACGCAGACATGCGATTCACAAGCCTAGTAATTATAAATCATTCTTCCTATTAAATTACGACTCTTTAAAATTCTTTAGGATGATAAGAATTCAACACTTATCCCCTCAACAATACTTGTGATATTTATTCATATTATGAAAAGCGAAAAGCTGATACGATCAAATTTACATAATTTAACTAATTTAAAAATAATAATTAAAATTTGAAGAGATATACTCAATAAAATACATTAAGAATTTATAGGCAATGTTGATCCTTCTTATAAAACGGAACATGTTAATTATATATGCGTGAGTGTAAAAAACATTGAATCTTACATTAGAAAATTTTTACAAATTTGAGTGGTTAATATAATATATAGTTAAACCCAAATTATAAGCTTTAACTTTTAGGTTGAATAATGTCCTAACATGTTATATTAGAGTTTCACAAAAAAAAAAAAAAATTATCCTCTAAATGTTAATCTCCATAATAGAACCAATGGTTGAGACAAAGGAGCCTCAGATGCCATGGCCTCCCAAAATTCTTGTACCCCCCCCCCAAAAAAAAAAAAGAAAAGAAAAATAGGACTTATAAAAATAAAAAAAAATTAAAATTAAAAGTAAGTCATGATCCCCCAAACTAATTTGATGTTGTTAACTTAGAGAAAATGTATGCGAGATTGCAAAAAAAACATTTCTTTATTATGCTACTCTAATCTGTTTCAATTAGTACTCTAATAATTGTATTGCCTTCATTCATTTTAATTAATGAAATTTAGTCGGTCTTGAAATCTACTTGGCATATAAAAGGCATTGCATCTTATATTAAAAAAAAAAAAAAAAAAAGGTGCTAGAAATACCTTGCTTAGATCTAGAAGATACCATGGATTTTTTTTTTTTTTTTTTGACGCTTCATCCCCCCTTTTTCTTGTAAATTTGCTTAGAAAAAAAATGTAATATTATTGTTATAATTTATTTACAATTTACTGATATATGTCTGTCGGTAATTGAAATCACATCATCCATTAAAAATAATTTAATATTTTTCAAAGAGTAATGTTAGATACCATCTTTTTATCTTTTTAAAATTTTCTTAACGCTGATATACCTTTTAAAATCATTATTAAATCAAAATTCAAATATAATTTATTTAAAATTTAATAATAATTTTAAAAGATACTTTAACTTTAAAAAAATTTTAAATGGTTCATAATATTACTCTTTCTCCGAATCATATATTGATAGGTGTAATTAAATTGTTAAAAAATCATTTCATCCGATACAACTTTATTGAAGTAAGACAATTGACATAATTGTCTTACTTCAATAAAGTTGAAGTAAGACAATTATCTGACATAATTTTTTTAAAAAAATATGGTTAAATAACCACTTATTTTAAAAATATATAATTAATTTAATTATTTATTTATATTTTAATATTTTTACTCGTGAATGTGACAAATTATTTATATAATTTTTAATTAATGTTTGTTGTAATAAATTTAATTATAATAAATTATTTCTTATCTCTAACAACAGCACGTGTTGCTGGTGAAGGATTGTTAAAAAAAAATAAGTTTTTCTTTTTTTTTTTCTTAAATAAGAGTTGGTTTTTTTGGTTTGGATGGTTGTTTTTTTATATGGTTTTCCAAAGGGAGAGGTAATACAATTTTGTTTTACAAAATCGTTGTGTTTCTAGCTAGGCATATGACGGCTGGTTTTCCTAGTGTTACCAAGGGAAACATAAATCAAAGAAGAAGACAACAAAATCATTTGTTTCTAGCATCAGAATTCCCACTACAGCACACAGATGCTGTTTTAATATTGGAGGGCTCAGATTTTATCAAATTTCTTTTAACCCAAACTTGTCGTTTTTAACTAAAAAGTCTTCTTCTTCTTTTCCCATTACTTGTCCAGCTGAAAAATTAAGCTTAGGGGAGTGGTGAAATTTCAAGAGGAATCTCTAGAGCAAGAAATCCACAAGGGACCGAATGGATATGGAAAGAGGAAAGAGGGTTTGTGTGCTTTTGCAAAAGGGACCGAATGGATCTAGAGAGAAGGACGTTTGACAGGCGAAGTGGGAGAGACAAAGGAGAATGTGTCTTCTCTGTCTTGTCTGTAAATAAGAAAATTTGATTTGATTAGCAAAATTTTGCGTTTGTATAATTAAAAAGTATCTCGTTATAAGGTTTTTCTTTGGTTTAATAGGTGAGTAGGGAGAAAATAATTAAAAAATCCACTATTTTTAGAAGAGCAACAAAAGTAGTGGATGACAATGTGAACAATGATTTTAATTTCCATGAGAATGGTTACGTTGGTAGGATTTGTTTTCATATAGAATTTGAACTTTAAAGAGTTTTAGATGCTTAAATTTGTAGGAACATTTTAAAGTAACTATTTTTCTTGACCCTTTTAAGAAAAAAAATATAATATTAATTTTGAAACTGATTACTTTCATTTATACTTTGAACTTAAATATCTCATTCAAAAGTGATATAATTTTTTGAGGGAAAAATATACTTTACCCTTCAAATTTGGGGCGATTTTCAATTCGGTCTTCAATATTTTAATTTTTGCAATGCACCCCCTTAAACTTTTAAATTTTTTTCAATTCGACCAATGTTATCCCAAAATTCCCATATTACCTCTAATTTTTTTTCTTTTATAAATTTTTTTTCTTAAAAAAATTTAGTCACCCCTTTGGCAATCTAGCCATTTTTGCATTCTTAATTTTTTTTTTAATAAAAAATTATGGATAATATGAAAATTTTTGGATAACATTAGTCTCGAATTGAAAAATTTGGAAGTTTGGGAGGCTGCATTGCAAAAATTGAAACATTAAAGGTCGAATTGAAAATTACTCAAAACTTTGAAGGGTAAAGTGTAATTTTCCCATTTTTTGCACTAAGAAAGAGTAGTATTTAAGTTAATTACTTAGAAAATAATAATAATAATAATAATAATAAGGGCTTTTGGTTCTTAGGTCTCCGACGCAAGCAAACTCCTACAGAAAAAGTAATTCTTGTCCGAGAGGCAAACATAATGGCTCCCCTTTATTTTCCCTTTGTACTCAATTTTTATTAATTTTCTTTTGTATGGAATTGAGTTAAGCTTAAAAAAGGAAGAACGAAATATATGATAAATATGTCTTTTCACCCATAATGGGTTGGAGTTGGCTTAGACAATGTTTATCACCATTTTCCAAAAAAATCAACCTTAAAACATTTTAACTTTTTCACTTTTTATATTACATCATTCACTTTTTATTATTATTCAAATAAAAAAATCACTACAAAACAAATTTTTTCAATTTTTCATATTACTTTTTTACTTTTTTATACAAAACATTTTTACATTTTTTTTCACATCAATCTATATCAACTACAGCGTCTAGGCCAACACATTTACCAAACACCACCTTTACGAAAAGGTTTGAAGTTGGCATTTCCCAACAAATATTTCTTTATCAATCTTCCTCTTATTGTCTTTCATTAGATCCTAACGCCATTTGGATGTACGTGCTGACAGATTAAACATGCATGGAAGTAAATAATGCGTTGGGTGCGGCTGTTCTTACATTTCTTGAGAGATTGTATAATTAATTCCCATAGGACAACACACTCAGGGAAGTAGTCCTATGGAATAGGGGGCCATAACCTCGTTGGCCCAATATCCAAGCCACCTAGCCACGAGTTTTGGGCCACCAAAAAGGCCCCAAACCCATGCCTGCCAACAAGCATGCCCACCTGGCAAAGTCCGGCTTCAGGCACATGTCCCCAAAAGGAAAACCCACGTAATAAGGTAATTGTGATACCTCAAAATTTTAAAATTCGAAAAGAAATACACCTTCTTAAGCATTAATTACTTTTATAATGCAACCATTCTGTAAATTTGTTTAAAACTTTATTATTGAAAAACAACCAAAATAACCAACTTTTAAATTCTGACCGACCGTTCGATCCTGAACCATCCTGCAAAATAAAGACACAAGCTCTAATACCAATCTATTAAGATAAAATAATTTTAGGAATCCCTAATAAAGTAGAAAATAGCAAAATAAGAAATAACATAATCACACACAAAACACTAAGAATTAAGTGGTTCGGCTTAACAAGCTTATATTTATTAGCAGAGATAATCCAAAAGAAATTTACTATCAAAATAATAAAGTACCGAGAGTAGTACAAATAAATCACTCAAACCCTAAAAACCTCCAATACACCAAAATCTCCTCGTGAAACTCGAATAAAATGGTGTATCTCTCACTCACACAAAAGACGTTGCCTTCTACTCTACAACACAAGTCTCTTTTTCCCTTTTTCTCTCGGACACGCAGCTGCTGCTACTTTTGCTCTCATAAAATGCCCGAGTGTTGGAAGCCTTCACCATGAGGTAAAGTGAAACAAGACTTGTCTATGAAGTAAAATAAAGAGACAAAAAAGCAACCAATAAAATCAAGGCACCACACGACATTAAGCATCTTGCACTTTAAAAATGAGAATATTAATGTAGTTCTTAGGCATCACCACTTTTGTTATCCAATCCTTTCCTTAAATTCGTAGACTTGCGTGATGTTACGGGTCTATGATCCGGTAATAGTATATTAGAATTATTATTAAATAAGGTAATTATGTATTATTATTCTTATTAGGAAAATATGAGACTTGCTCATAAAGCAATATCTCTAGTAGAAAATAAAGAGACTTGCTCATAAAACAATATCTCTGGTAGGAAATATGAGATTTGTCTCTCATTAGAATTATATTTTCCATTTATATGTATTTCTATTTCTGCCATGTAATAGTCTATATAAACCTAAGAGTGATCAATAAAATATATGAGAAGTTTAATATTCAACTCTAGTAGTTGTTTTAGGAGGTTTAGGGTTCCTCGAACTACCCTAAAATTAGGAGGCCCAGGATTCCTCGAATTATCCTACCACAAATCTATCGTTCTTGTCAATTATTCATCCCTCGTTACGGAGGCCCGTAACAACTTGGTATCAGAACCAACTATGTCTAACAGAAGTTTCGAAGAAAGTTTGGCAGAATTTCGCCGCCTTATCAAGGAGTGGAGGGATGAAATTGCTGCCCGTCAAGAGCAACAATT
Organism: Corylus heterophylla; assembly: GCA_016403345.1. Taxonomy (NCBI): domain Eukaryota; kingdom Viridiplantae; phylum Streptophyta; class Magnoliopsida; order Fagales; family Betulaceae; genus Corylus; species Corylus heterophylla. The sequence continues at coordinate 11,480,505 of CM028139.1, read as the reverse complement.
AATATCGCTCTCGTCGCCACCAGAAAATCCATCAAATAAACAACCAACAAACGAAATCACAGCCCCACCACCGACGGCCACAACACCGTCCAAGACCGACCAAACATCCACAGAACCACCAAAATTCCTACAAAAACCCACCATGTCACTGCCGGCAATCCAAACACACAAAACCCAATCAGAAAAACACACCATCGGTCCCCAAACAACCACATCCAGGCCAAACCCCGCCGCTAGCCCTACCATATATCAGTTGTCTCTAATCAAACCACCACAGACCCGGCCACTCCACCAGGAAGAGCCACCAGATACTGCTACTGTTCAACAAAATCGTCGGCAGCACTGCAAAACCAGTCCACTGATCAAACTGCCCTGCCAATGTCACCAAACAGCACACCGGCGTCCAACCAAACCGCCGACATGCCAACGGCATCGTTTCACTGACAATCTCCGAAGAGGCGCTCTCAACCCGCGCCCTCATCCCCACCATGTTGATTGGTCTGCACTAGGCCTTTACGCCCCTGGGTTTCGATCTTGTTCCCATGGTGTGAGAGACCCACAACTAACGAAATTCGTTTTTTGGCTCTCTTGTGTTTGGATCGGAAATAAGAGAAAGAAGCATGTCTTCTTTGGATTCAGAAAAAGACGAAAAAAAAAAGTATCTGAGATGGCCTTTTAAAGTTGATGGGAAAAAGAAAGTTGATGGAGGCTTCCACTGTCGCTGTAAAATCCAATTTGCAAGCCTATTTTGTCTCCTTCCAGAAATAACATTTCCACGTCAGCATGCCATTAGTGAAAGAATTTTTAGGACCTTGAGGACAAGGTCCAATTTAAGGGGAATGGAGTGTTACGGGTCTATGATCCGGTAATAGTATATTAGAATTATTATTAAATAAGGTAATTATGTATTATTATTCTTATTAGGAAAATATGAGACTTGCTCATAAAGCAATATCTCTAGTAGAAAATAAAGAGACTTGCTCATAAAACAATATCTCTAGTAGGAAATATGAGATTTGTCTCTCATTAGAATTATATTTTCCATTTATATGTATTTCTATTTCTGCCATGTAATAGTCTATATAAACCTAAGAGTGATCAATAAAATATATGAGAAGTTTAATATTCAACTCTAGTAGTTGTTTTAGGAGGTTTAGGGTTCTTCGAACTACCCTAAAATTAGGAGGCCCAGGATTCCTCGAATTATCCTACCACAAATCTATCGTTCTTGTCAATTATTCATCCCTCGTTACGGAGGCCCGTAACACGTGACCATTTCTTCACACACAGATTTACTTGCGAGCAACAGTTTTGGAAGACAGCCCGTCAAGCCTCGTAAGTAATTACTTCATCTTTTTGCATCAAATTTTGCTTTTATATAATTAAATTAATTATCTCATTATAAGGTTTTTGGTTTATTAGATGAGTAAGGAGAAAATAAATAAAAAATTATCCACTATTTTTAGAAGAGCAACAAAAGTAGTGGATGACAATGTGAACAACGATGTTAATTTAATTTCCATGAGAATGGTCTTGTTGGTAGGATTTGTTTTCATATTGAGTTTGAACTTAAAGAGTTTTAGATGCTTAAATTTTAAGAAATTTTTATGAAATTTTTAAAGTAATTATTTTTCTTGACCCTTTTAAGAAAAAAAAAATATAATATTAATTTGAATAATGATTACTTTAATTTATACTTTTTTTTAAAAAAAAAAAATTATACTTTGAATGCTCTAACACCTACTCATTGATTTTGTCAGGTCTCTCTCTCCGGCTTTATTATATAAAATTTTAAAGTACATCATGCTTTTTCAAAAGTAAAAAAGGCTACCTTGAATATCCCCGACCATTGTTTCCAATAAATTGACATGAAAATTAAGTAAAGATTTTAACAATTGTGGAAAAATTAAAAAGATAAGACATTTTTTTGTTTTACCAAACGCCAAATAATATTGCTTAAACTAATTTTATGGATGATTAATCAGAATTAGACATTTTTGTCTCATACGTGTGCTTATCTTTTTAACTGTTTAATTCTTCACCAAATTCTTTAAAATAACACATATCATTACATGACATTAACACATAGATAGAAGCAATGCTACTTTTTATGTACATTTATCCTATTTATTTTATATTAACGTGTTTTAAATTTTTTGTTTTGTTTTTTTCTTTATGACATGAAAAATTGGTATGAGGAAGTACATAGAGACACAAATTTTAGAGAATATAACAGATTTTATTGATTGAGTTATACTTGGGCATCCAAAATTACAGATATCGATCTTCTAAAGCAGAGGACAAAATCATATTTTCACATTTTTTTTATTACAATTTTTCCCTTCAATTAAGTTTCCTATATATGTTGTAAAGAAGATCTAGGCAAGTTGGCTTAAGACGTGGCAATAGCATGCTTCTTGTTGGTACTAATTCTAATGACCTTTCACATATTAATCTCATAATGGAACCAAATTAATGTTGATCTTGAGACCTTCAAAAAAAGGTTATTTAGATATTTTAATTTGTTAGAGAAGCAAATGTAATTTTGAACACTTACACATTGGTCGGTTCTATTTTGAATTGAATAATAAACATATTGTTCATTTTGTGTAAGTAGTGATTTTTTAATGTCTATGATTGAACAAATTTCATTTTTTCTTTTGCAGTGCTAGTTTTGTGCTAACTATTTTTGAATATCCTTAAACTATTTGTTTTCTTATGATCAAATGCTTGAATGTTTTGGAAAATCATAATAATAAAAAGGGTTAAATACTTAATACCCCCTAAGGTTTGACAACTTTATTTTTAACCCCTTGGAGTTTTATTTTTATCATAGGAGATTTCTGTTGTTTTGATAAATGACCAAATTAGTCCATCTGTTAGTTGACAGTTAGGACTGACACATGGACCAATCATATGTTGACACGTGGCACATATTTAATTTTTTATTTTTAAATTAAAAAAAAATGAAAAAGGAAAAGAAAAAAAATTGGGGGTGGCTGCCAGATGGGGGTGGCCAGGCCACCCCTTGGGCACCAAAGCCACCCCCATCCTGCCAGATGGCCACCCCCAAATGGCCAAAGAGGTGGCTGAGCCACCCTCAATTTTTTTCCTTTTCTTTTTTCTTTTTTTTTTTAAAAAAATACATTTTTCATTTTAAAAAAAAAAAAAAAAAAGTGCCACGTGTCAACATCTGATTGGTCCACATGTCAGTCCTAACGGTCAACTAATAGATAGATTAACTTGATTATTTATCAAAATTACAAGGACCTCTTATAATAAAAATAAAATTACAAAGAAATAAAAATAAAATTATCAAACTACAGAAAATATTAAGTATTTAACCCTAATAAAAACATAGAGTTTTGTGGTGCGTAAAGGGCTGGCTCAATAATGGTGACAACTTTAGAAGATGTCCTTTTTATATTTAAATATTAAATCAATATTATTCTTTTTTTTTTATTAATTGCATTTAAGATGATTTTTGTTTTTTTTTTTTGGTTTTTTGAGATTTAACTTTACGTTGCTGGTAATAAATTTGTCTGAAAACACCACGTACGTGTTGTTTGGAATGGGTTCAAAATTATAAGAAAAGCAGGTGACTTTACCTTTTTCATATTTTCATCCATCGTCTAGATTCTATGATTCTATCCCACCCCATTACGGTACTAGTGTTCAATCATACCTCACTGGTGGTGTTTGCCAAGAGCCCATCCAAACTTTAACACCGTGGCGGAGGTGGTCCCGCCATTTCTTAGTACCAAATTAAAAATAAAAAATAAAAAAATTTGTTTAACTCTTAAGGTTGTCGGATCACCCTCAAGGGCCAAATATAAAAATAAATAAATAAATAAATTTGTTTGGCCATGGGGATGGTTCGGCAACTCCAAGGGCCAAACAAAAAAATTTTCTTTGGCCCCTGGGGGTGGCTGAACTACCCCCGTTGGGCCAAAACCACCCCCAACTAGGGGTGCAAAGGCGGTTACGGTTAGTGGTTAGTGGCAATAACCGCTAACCGTAACCGCCCTAGCGGTTAGTAAATTTCACTAACCGCAACCGCTAACCGCCTAACGGTTAGCGGTTAGCGGTTAGTGGCCGGTTAGCGGTTAGTGAAATAGATAACCGCCCGCTAACCGCTTTTTTAAAATTGGGCTTTTTTTGGGCTTATTTTTTTGGGCTTTTTTTACCCTCATTTTTTTTTTCTTGTATTTTTAATATCTTCTTGGGCCCAATTGCTATAAATATTTGAATTATCATTGGATCATATGATTAAGTGTTGATCTTATAAACTTACAAACAAACAAAAATACTTCAATTGTAGTTATAAGTAACACATTGTTTAATCCAATGTCAATTACTTAATTTGATATTATATGAATCACATTGTCATTGTCATTGTACATGAATAATTGATTAAGTATTGGAATTGTAATTGGATCATATAGTTAAATATTTATCTTATACATTTATATTATTCAATATGCATATAATATAACTATAAGCAATTATATATATATAAAATTCAAAATTGTTCAAAATTGTTAATTTTCTTTTTTTTTTTCTTTAAAAAAATGGTTAAATTTCTTTTTCTAAAAAATGTTCAAAAAATACATTAATACTTCAATTGTGATTATAAGTAACACATTGTTGAATCTAATGTCAATTACTTAATTTGATATTATATAATCATATAGTCTCATTAAATTATATCATATGATTAATTATTTAAATTCTTATCATATTTACTTATAATCTTTTTTCTTTGAATTGAACTTAATATCTAATGGTAAATGGTAATGTTCAAACTCCTAAATCCTAAATTCCAAAAGTATCTAATAATGCTTTAATTAAATTGTAGACTTGTAGTTATAAGTAACATATTGTTTAATTCAATTGAATCAATTGTGATTATCATTGTACATGAATCATATGATTAACTTGTAGACTTATGACTTATGAGTTATGTCATATTATATATGTATTATTTATTATTATATAATCATATGATTTAATGATCAAGTCATCATGTGATATAATCATATCAATTATAGTGATAATATATAAATTACTAAAATTATAATGATAATACATTAATACTTAAATTATGTTTATAAGTAACACATTGGTCATTGTTTAATCCAATGTCAATTACTTAATTTGATATTATACGAATCATATCATCATTGTACATTAATAATATGATTCACTTGAAGTCTTGAATAAAGTATTTGAATTGTCATTGAATCATATGATTAACTATTGATATTATACATTTATATTATTCATATACATATGTAGACTTATATAGACTTATAGGTTTATAACATACATTGGAAATAAGTCTCTAGATATTTAATTGTTGTATTAGTATGAATTAGTATACTTATGAGTTATGTCATATTATATATGTATAATTTGTTATTATATAATCAAATGATTTAATAATCAATCTCATGTGATATAATCATATAAATTATAGTGATAATATATTAATACTCAAATTGTGATTTAATTATTTTTTAAAAAAAATTGTGATTTAATGATCAAGTGATTATGTTATATGTATAAATATTTTTATAATTATAATTAAAAATATATATTATATAAAAAGGCGGTTAGCGGTTAGCGGTTACGGTTAGTAGACCCAATAACCGCTAACCGCTAACCGCTAGGCGGTTATGGCGGTTATGCGGTTAGCGGTTAATGCGGTTAAACGGTTAGGCGGTTAGGCGGTTGGCGGTTATAGCGGTTAGCGGTTAGCGGGCGGTTAAAAACCGCCCGCCTTTGCACCCCTACCCCCAACCCCCAATTGAGTTGATCCGGCCACCCCATTATCTTTATTTTTTTTAATATGAAATACTATTTTATTATTATTTTTTGTTAGTTGGACATGTGTCTCATTTGTAGCTTTAGAATTTCTAAGAAGAAATTCTAGCCATCAACTGGATATTCTCCAGTCCAAAATGGACTGGAGAGGATCCTATTCCCCTTAGTTAAAGCTGAAATGACGTGTCGTGGTTGTTGAGCATTAATCATGACCGCGGCCCATAATAGGTTTGTTGTTTCGGATCAGGATCACCAGCAATAGTTGGAGAATTGCCCTTCAATTTTTTTTTTTAAATCTTGACCATTGATTCCCATCCAATGGTCTAAAATCTACCACGTGTCCACTAATTCAAACAAATAATATTTTACTACTTAATTTAAAAAAAAATATATATAAAAAAACATCATAAAAATATATGGGAACGCCGACCACCCCACTTGAGACATGGGGGTTGGGGACCTGGGGTTGGCTTCCATTGCCCTAGGGGTTGGTTGACCACCCCCTAGGGCCAAACCCAAAAGATGAGCCACCCCCAACCAGCCCTTGGTGGTGGATTTAGGCCACCCCCATGGCCTTAGGGGGTGGTTCGGCAACCCTCTAGGGTCAAATCCAAAAATTTCAACTTTCGGGTTTGGCTCTAGGGGGTAGCCGAACCACTCCCTAGGGCCATGGGGGTGGCTGAAGCCATCCCCATGTCTTAGATGGGGTGGCCGACCACCCTATATATTTTTATTATTTTGTTTTATATTTTATATTTAAATAATAATAATAATAATAATAATTTTTTTTTTTTTTAATCAGTAGACATGTGATAGATTCTAGACCATTGGATGAGAATCAATGGTCAAGATTTTTTTTTTTTTTTTTTTAAAAGGACAATTCCACAGCTGTTGCTGAGAATCCTGATTCGCTTCATTGCGGAAAAATAAATGTCATTTGCAATTGTATATGGCTCATGAAAGTTAGGTGGCATTGAGGCTTGAGTCGTGAGAGAGAGAGAGAGAGAGAGATATATATATATATATATATATATATATATATATATATCATATATATAATCAAATAAGGAAAAAAAAGTTACATGTAATCGAACAACAACAAAAGGGTAGGTATCCCAACAACAAAGCTCAAACAATTAATGGAGAAAGGATACATGAAAAAGTGAATCTAGAGTCGTGCGAGATATATTTGCAAGTAATTTGACATGTATAGTTAAGTGAATCCAAAGTCTTCATTGTCTGTTAATAAAATGGAGTTTTAAGAATAATGCTACATTTTATATCTATTTATCAATATTTATCATATTTATATGTCGTGTTTTAAATCATTTACACTTTTGCTTTTCTAATTAGCTGACTTTGTAAACCACATGAAACATTACATATCAATCAACTAGCATAAGTATGAATAGTAGAATTATTTAAGTTTTAAAGAAGAGTATATATATATATTTCACCCTTATTAGTGTCCACCTTTATCACATTGAGCTGATGTGGCAGTGTTTTTCGGTCCTTTTTTTTTTTTTTTTTCGGTACCACTATTCCACTTGATTTTTTATTTTTATTTTATTTTCATTTTAATGATGGCTGATTTAATGATAGATTGACAATGTCATATCACTATAGCAGGATAGCGGTAGGGTGCTATATATAATTATTATTTTTTGAATAGTGCTATATATTATATCATTATCTTACTATGCTGACCTTTCATTGACAATTTGCTATTAAATTCTTATTTTTATTATTATTTCATTTTAATAATAACCAATTTAAGAGTGAATTGACCATAGCATAATAATGGTAAGATAGTACTATGCTATGTAGAATTACTATTTTTTAAAAAATAAAAGTTAATTCAAAGACTACTAAATACCAGAGATCAACCTAATAAAATGAAAATGAAAATGAAATAAAGGTATTCCTCGTGGCAATGTGGCATTACTCTTTTAACATATGGATGTCGAGTAATGATGGATTGCACGCCTGGCGTGCATCAACAGTGATGCACGCCAGGCACAAAATTTTTTTTTATTATTATTTTATTATTTTTTTTAAAAAAAAAAAAAAAAAAAAAAAAAATTTTTGCACTGTCGCCGACGCGTGCTGCTAATCAGGACTCATGGATGTCTTGTCTGAACCAAACAAAAGAGTCCTAAAAAAAAAAAAAAATAGGGGACTTCCGATAGGCCCCAAAAAAACAGGTACCACAATTGGGGGTGGTGGCATTATTGTGTTGTGTCAACTTCAATCAATACCAAGCCAAACAGGTAGCTCAATGCATCGCATAATTGAATGGATTGCAAATCTTCATGGGACGGCATTAAAATAAAATTAATGACAGCAGCAAGTATTGCTCCTCTTTCTGAGTTTGAAAATGAGATGGCACCAATAATGAGAGCAACTATTGCTCGGTAATGCATGGTGCTATCAAATGATTCAAATCAAGTTACCCTAGAGGCATCAATGGGTGTCCCTTTGGAGCTTCTCTCTCTCATATTTCAGTGTCGTTTCTCCCTTTTTGGGTTTCCAATGTTGTGTAGAAAGATAATTAGGATTAATCTCACATTGGCCAAGGAGCGAGAGCAAAGTGTGCTCTTAAGCACTATGAATTTTCTTCCAATTTTGAATGAGATAAAAAAAACTTAACAAAATAAATAAAACAGGTTACTCTAGAGGCACCGAGTAATGCTAGAGATAGGATTCTTATCTTTCTTTATTCGCCCAAATATCATATGAATTTTAAAATCATCATTGAGATTTTAATTAAATAGTAATTTTAATAACTGCATGACATTTAAAAAGACACAAAGATGACAAGAGTCTTACCTCTAGAATTACTTAGAGACACCTTATCTAATTAGCAGTTGCCTGTTGACTAATATGGCAAAGTTCCCCAATAATTAGTTGGCTTCGCTTTTTGGGGAAAGTAATAATATGCGCAAGGAAAACAACAAATTTAAGGTTATTTTGGCTTGTGAAAGATGAAAATCTTACATTATTATTTCTAAACACCTTATCATCAGCACCATACATGATGTAAAATTGTAGATGATAAAAACGCTTTTATTTGTAAACAGTGATACAAACTTTCATGGCTGAAAATATAGACCTCCATAGGCCCATAGATGCTGGAACAACGTTAATTTGAACCTTCGAGAATTTGAAAAATAGTAGTAGAAATTAAAACAACTCAAAGCAAAAGCAAACCTCAATTAGTACGAGAGCGAGAGAATGACGAATTTTGATGAAATGCCTGAGGAAGTTATTTCAACAAGTATTAGTAGGAGAGTTTAAGCCCATACCTAAGTATAAGTATTAAAATATAAATTAAATAATTAATTAATTATTTGAGCCTTTAATTATTTTCACAGCAGATATGTAATAGTTTTTACTACTGCATTTAAGCTGAATCCATTGAATATCATACAATGTTGGTAGATTGGCCACACTAGGCCAAAAGCAAAGATTAATCAAGGGTGCAGTTGAATTAAAGAGATTTGAGATTTCTAATTGTATTGTTAAGAGCAATAAGTTCTAGTTTCATGATTATAAATGAAATTTAAAATTTTCTAAACAATTCAAATGATTGAATGTGTTGGAAAATCATAACCATAAAAACATAGTGTTTTGAGCCTAAGCCAACAACTATTGCTAAGCCTAAAGTTACTCCTCCTTTTGAATTGGAAAATGAGATGGCACCAAGAATGACCGCAACTCTATAAGTATTGCTCAATAATGCATTTCACCATTGAGTCGATCAGATGATTCAAATAAAGTTACCCTCAAAGGCATTAGTGGGTCTCTTCTTTCTATTACAGTGTCGTTTTTTTTCATTTTCTACTCTCTTAGTGTTGCGTAGAATAAGAAATGTGATTAGTCCCACATCGGCCAAAGAGCATAGCGTGTTCTTAAGCGCCATAAGCAATTATTTGGATGAGGTACGTTAGTGGATCCCCGTTCTAAGCATCTCTCTTATTCATCTCTGTGAGTGTCATTTCCCCATCCCAGTATTTGGGGTGGTAGCATTATTGTGTCGTGTCAACTTCAATCAATTCCAAGCCAACAGGTAGCTCTATCTATGCATCACATAATTGAATGGAAAATTTTCCTGAGACCGCACTAAAATAAAAATATAGTTTATTTTGCATTAATTTTGTGATCATACACATTGATTCATATAACTGTAATATATCAAATATAGTTTTATTGCACAGTCCTGATTTTACTTCAATATCAAATGTATTGAAGTTTTCAAATGTAATTTGATAATGAAATTACTTTGCTTCTGTAGGGGAGATAAATGTTTGAGAATTTTATCCAAAATACATTCATGTACATATTTGAATATTATTCTAGCTTAAAACTTTAAATGGGTAGACTTTGATCTACTTATATATATTAAATATTTTATATATATATATATTTTTTCAATGTAAGATTCAACCCTCACAAGTATAAAAAAAGTAAAATGACAATTTTACCCCTTTAAAAAATACTAACACAATACTCTTTCAATTTCATTTAAAATGTAGCGGATCCTATTCCCACCTTTAGTTGCATAGTGATAATATTAAATTAATATATATTTTTTAACTTGTTATAATTTAATATGTTAGTTAATACTAAGTTATATATATGGGCAAAACATTTCCTCAAAATTTGTTTGGAGGATATTTTATTCAACTATAATAAGTGTCAAGTGTCATATCTCATATATATATATTTTTAATATTCTTAGTATGATTACAGTTATTTATTGATATTTTACTAACTTATGAACTTAAATATTAATTTTTTAGTAACTCAAACGTATTAGATAGTACTTACTACTTATTATAACAGGTTGAAAAAAATTTCTTCCAAATTAATTTGGAAGAAATTTTTGTCTTATATAAATATTCTATTAAAAATTTTAAATGGAAGAAATCAACCGTAATTATTTTAATCATACGTGAATATAAATAGCACAAACTTTTGTAAAATTACGTGTTAAAAAAAAAAAAAAAAAACAAAAATTGTTTTTTACCACCTCGCTCCACTCATTAATTTTGTGAGGTAAAGATCTCTCTCCCGCTTTATTATAAAAAGATTAAAGTACATCATGCTTTTTCAAAAGTAAGAAAGGCCACCTTTAATATCTTGGACCACTGTTTCACTTTCCGATAAATTGACATCAAAAGTAAAGATTTTAACAATTGCGGAAAAATTAAAAAAATAAGACATTTCTATGTTTTACCAAACGCCAAATAATATTGCTTCAACTAATTTTATGGATGATTAAGCAGAATTAGACTTTTTTGTCTCATACACATGCTTATCTTCTAACTGTTTAATTCTTCACCAAAGTCTTTAAAATAACCCATCATAATTACATGACATGTAACACATAGTTACATAGAAGCAATGCTACTTTTTATACATGTATCATATTTATTTTATATTAAAGTGTTTAATTTTTTTTTTCTTTATGATATGAAACATATGGCGGGAAAGCCATCACCTTTTACTCTGGTTAATCACATCGTTGGTGCAATTTTTCAAATTAAAAAAAAAAAAAAAAACCCTACAATTGTATAAAATACATTATTCACTTTATATTTTTCTTATATACTTTCACTATTAGCTATATTTTAAAAATTCTACAGATTCCAGAAGAGTGAAAAAGTTGGGAAAGAAAATGGAGGAAGTAGTTGTCAAAAACTTTACATTTAGTCCACTTCTAAAAAATCAAATGCTTGAATGTGTTGGAAAATCATAATAATATCTAAACATAGAGTTTTGTGGTGTGTATAATGGTGGCAACTTTAGATGATGCCTTTTTATATTTAAATATTAAATCAAAATTATTTTTATTTTTTATTTTAATTTAATTTAAGATTTTTTTTTTTTTTTTTTTTAGCTTTTGAAGATTTAACGTTTATTGCTAGTAATAAATTTGTCTGACACTTTTTTAGATTCAATTAAACTTTTCTATTCTTTTATTTTTAGAGTTTTTCATATCCGATGCATATTTCTAACTGACATTTATAATTAAACATATTTATAAATACAAAAAATTACAGAAAAAATAATAATTGAACCTGATTTATCATAGGCGCTTCCCCCACAATTTTCTTAAAAAAAAAAAAAAAACAAAGTCACACATTTTGTGGGGCCACACCTTTTCTTCATATCTCTGACAACACCACGTGACTTTGCCTTTTTTTTTTTTTTTTTTTTTTTTTTGAGAAATGTTAGAATCCAACTTTGAGGCCCAATTTAAATCTAATTTTTGTCTTTTTGTCTTTTTTATTTTTTATTTTTAAAAAATTAAATGGCAAATGAAAAAAAAAAAGTGCAAATGAATAATATCTATTTTTTGGTATTTTTTTTATTTAGTATTTTTAAAAATATATAAAATAATATTTTTTTCGTAAAAATGTCATGTTTTTTTTTAAAAAAATAAATGATATATTTTTTTTTAAAAAAATGATATCATTGTCTACAATACTGGTGTTCAATAAAACCTCACTGGTGTTGTGTGTCACTCTATATTTTAACACGGGTGCAAGAGATTGTCTTACGGAGAGGCAGGAAGAGGTCGGATACTCGAGCTTGCTGGTGGTGAAGCGGGCGATCTTCTACAGGTGATTCTGCGACTCTTACGTCTTGAATGCCGCATTTTACAGAGTAATTTTTGTAATTTGCTGATGAACGATTGTTAAAAAATTTTTTTTTTTTCTTAAATAAGATTTGTGTTTTTTGGTCTGGACGGTTGCTTTTATTTATTTATTTTTATATGGGAGTTATAGAGTTTCGAAAGTGAGAGATAATACAAATTTATTTTACAAAATCGTTGTGTTTCTAGCTAGGCATATGACGGTTGGTTTTCCTAGAGTTAGGAAGGGAAAGATAAATCGTTGTATGTCTTTTTCTTTTTCTTTGTTTTTTTGGCAAAATCATGTGTTTCTAGTATCAGAATTCCCTAAAAATCCCACTACAGCACATAGATGCTGTTAAAATATTGGAGGCCTCAGATTTAATGAAATTTCTTTTAACCCAAACTAGTCGTTTTAAACTCAGAAGTCTTCTTCTTCTTCTTTCCTTACTTGTCCTGCAGAAAAATTAAGATCAGGGGAGTGGTGAAATTTCTAGAGGAAACTTTAGAGCAAGAAATCCACAAGGGACCGAATGGATCTGGAAGGAGAAAAGAAGCTTCTTGTATGAGGAGAGAGAAGGAGAATGTGTGTTCTCTGTTTTGTCTATAAATAAGAAAATTTGATTTGATTTGTATAATTAAATTATCTCATTATAAGGTTTTTGGGTTGCTAGGTGAGTAAGGACAAAATAATTACAAAAATCCACTATTTTAAGAGTGAGCAAAAAAAGTAGTGATGACAATGTGAGCAATGATGTTAATTTCCATGAGAATGGTTACGTTGTTAGGATTTGTTTTCATGTAGAATTTGAACTTAAAGAGTTTTAGATGCTTAAATTTTCAAGAAATTTTTATGAAAGTTTTAAAGTAACTATTTTTCTTGACGATTTAAAGAAAAAAAAAATTAATTTCAAAATTGAGTACTTTCATTTATAGTTTGAGCTTAAATATCTCATTCCAACGTGATATAAAATTTGTGCATTAAGAAAGAGTAGTACCTAAGTTAATTACTTTAAAAAACGCCTTTGGTTCGTCTCCTGGGCAAGCAAACTCCTAAAGAAAAAGTGATTCTTGCCCGAGAGGCAAACATAATGGCTCGCCTTTATTTTCCCTTTGTATTTTATGTTTATTAATTTTTTTCTGCCCTGGAATCTGAGTTAAGCTTAAAAAAGGAAGAACGAAATGTATGAGAAATATGTCTTTTCAACCATAAGGACATTTCATGTGACGGTTTGAAGTTGGTATTTCCCAACAATTATTTTATCATCAATCTTCCTCTTATTGTCTTTAATTCATTAGGTCCTAACACTATTTGGATATGGGGACTGACAGATTAAACATGAAAGTAAAGGATACATTGCATGCAGCTGTTCTTGAATGTCTTTGTGGATCAGATAATTATGTGGATTGGAGTATTCGAGTTCAAACCTATTTGGTGGCTCGAGATATTTGGGATATAGTTGAAGCAACCGCAGAACTTCCTAAGCAAGAAGATGGTGAAGCTGCTTTCAAGGCTTGGAGCGACAAGAATTCCATGGCTTTATTTGTGATCAAGAATTCATGCAAGCCAAACACATTATCTGAGATTAAGGAGATTAGTTCCGCTAAAGTTGCATGGAATACTTTGGCAGAAAAGTACCTCCCTATAGATACTAGATCAGGTCTCTCTCATTGTCTATCTCTCTCTTTCTCTCACATTAATGCACATTCATACTCAAAACAAAGACGGCTTTGAGTGCAGATTTTCTTCAAGTTCTTAATGAGGATAATTATGCGGATTGGAGTGTTCAAGTACAAGACCATTTGATGGCCCATGATCTTTGGGACATAGTTGAAGCAACCACCGAACCTCCTAACCAAGAAGATGACTACATTGTTTTCCATGCTTGGAGTAAGAAGAATTCCAAGGCTTTACATGTGATCAAGAATTCATGCGAGCCGAACACTTTACTTGAGATTTGGGAGATTCGTTCGGCTAAAGTTGCATGGAATACTTTAAAAAAAAAGTACCTCTCTACTAGCTCAGGTCTCTCTCTCTCTCTCTCTCTCTCTCTTTAATGCACATGCATGCTCAAACAAAGACGACTTTGAATATGCAGATGTTCTTCAAGCACTTGAGAAAGATAATTATGCAAATTGGAGTGTTCAAGTAAAAGACCATTTGATGGCCCATGATCTTTGGGACATAGTTGAAGAAACCAACAAACCTTCTAGACAAGAAGATGATAAAGCTGCTATTAAGGCTTGGAGCAAAAAGAACTTCATGGCCTTACATGTTATCCAGATTTCATGTGGAACAGACGCATTTTCTACTATTAAAAAGATTAGTACAGCAAAAGATGCTTGGGATACTTTGGCAGGTCTCTCTCTCTCCAATGCACATGCTCAAACATTTTTAATGTGTAATAAGATTGAAATTTGCTAGAGAATACATATTAAAAAAAAATTCAAAGGGTTAAAAAGGAACAAAAATAAAAAGAACTACCGAAATTTTGGAAGCTCTCCCCTGAACTATAACTCGTCAAAAGTTAGTCAAAGAAAGCTTTGGTGCTGTTTCATAGAGTAATTATATTAGTCATCTCATTATCACTTTCTCATCCTCTAAATTTATGTAGGGTGGCTCTCCAATTAAAAAATCAATTTTTATGCACTAATTATTATGAGAGCCGTGCATGTCACAATAGTTTTGGGGATGAAATGAGAATAATATGAGGTGTTTTTTGTGTTTTGGTTGAAAAAGTATTTTGACGTGATATAAAGATAAATGAAGTTTTGAGTTTTCTATTTTAGTGTATTGTGAAAAAAAAAAAAAAAAAAAATTGTTTATTAATTTTTTTAGTTTTTTAGGAAGAAAGAAAAGAGAAAGGGTTGGCAAACAAACTCCTATGTACTGGAACTAGAAGAGAAGATGATTTTGTTAACCGTGGGCTTAGATACGATGGTAATTTAAAATAATTAACCATGATGTGATATTGTGATATCATGGTTAATGAAAGAGATTTTGTAGTGTTTTGGGCTGTTTGAGGGCCTTAAGCGGCGCCTCTAGGCAACTTGCTATAAAGTTTTTGTAAACAATTTGTTTTAAGCTCATAATCTGGCTTAGTTGATCACTTTTTGCCATGAAATTGATTCTTTGTTGTTACATCTTGTATTCTATCACTGGCTTTACACTCTTCGCATTTTAAAAATATTATTTTACAATTTTGTAATTATTTTTTATCAAAACATTTATTACAATTGTTTCTCCCTGGTTTTATGGTCGAGTATTGAATAATTATCTAGTAAAATATAATTAGTGAGCTCATGAGTTTTTATATATATATATATAAACTTTGAATTAATTAGTACCAGAGTTTCTGCAAAAATTATAGTCCAGATAAAATATAATAAGAATTTTCCCTCCAATTAAGTTTCCTATATTGTTATAAAGAAGTTGTAGGCAGACATGTGATCAGATGGCTTGACGTGGCAATAGCATGCTTCTTGTTGCTACTAATTCTAATTAATCACCTTTTACATATTAATCTCAGAATGGAGCCAAATTAATGCCTTCCAAAAGGCTGCGCCAAACACGAACCATGAGGCCTTCAAAAAGTCCTTCCAAGAGGTTGTGCGAAGTGGTAATTGGAACGCTGTAGAGGAATTCATTGAGCGACATCCCGGTTCTGCGGGTTTGAAAATCACAGATTCAGGCGGAACGGCTCTTCACCTTGCTGTTCAAAATGAGCATGAGCATATAGTGGAGAAGTTAGTGGCGATAATGTCGGAACAAGAATTGGAAGTAACAGATAAATATGGGTACACAGCTCTAGCTGATGCAATTTTTTTTAGTAAAAAATTGGCTCGCTATATCTATTCTCGCTTTCTAGAGGAAGATCTAACGCCAGAAAAACGCAAAAATGGTGCTACACTTTGTTGCCAAGCTATATACTCCGAAAAATTAGGTAACAACTCTTGGTCTAATTATATGTTGGAATTTGGTCTAACTACAGGCATGCATGGATGAGGTAACATTAAAAATACTATTATCAAATAGTGGGAGCTATATACCCCCACTATTTCGGTTGATATTTCAAAATCTTTTCAATATAAATACTTCCCTTTTTGTTCTTTTTATTTATTTATTTTTTTCAACACCACAGATATTGCTTTGGATTTAATTGAGCGTTGTCCAAGTTTGGCTCTTGCTAGGAGCAAATACGATCGCAGCCCTTTGTATGAATTGGTTTCTAGACCTTTTGCATTCCCGAGTGAAAATCGGATGGTGTTTTGGAAACGATGGATCTACAAGTGTTAGTACAATCTCTTTTGTCTTTGCTTTTCTTTAAACTTTATTGGGTTTAATTAGCCTCATCAAAGTACCGAGTAGACAAGCTACTCCGCCTTGAGAGGTAGTATATACATAGACAATAGGGCAAGGCCAAATTTAAGAGGTTTATTAGTTATTTATTTAATCTATTGTGTTGCTCTAAAGAAATTAAATTGCTCATGCGAGACACATATGAACTGTAATACTGTCTTACTTGAGATTCATTGATATTTTTGGTTGGAAGGTATATACATTCAACCCACTCGTGCCATCAAGGAAATTCGTTTGGACATTAATCAATTTGTGGAAATACGCCAAAGTGATCCAGTAAAAATTCTCGGATCAGGTATGTTGGTGCCTAAACTTTCTTTAATTCCCCAGGGAACTTTATTTTTTTTCTTGTCATAATTACTTTAAATGATAATTAAAACCAAGATTCACCGTCTCCAAGAAGTAGCTCAATCGGCTAGGTCCACGCCTAATGAAGCGGAAATCACTAGTTCAAATCTTCATCCTCCTCTTATACAGACATGTACTTTAATCATAGTTCTTTTTAAGTAACTTTTATTAGAATATTAATTAGATGACTGAATTCAACTTAATTAACTTCATATGAAATTTAACCATTTTATTAATAAAAGAGAGCTTCTTTAATTATTGTCCTTTGCTTTTCGTGAAATTAAGGATTTCAAGGAAAAAAAAAAAGAAAAAAAAAAAAAGGCCTTTTTCCTCTTGCTTTCACTAAATATTAAATCAATAAATATTTTAATCCATGTAACAATTTTTAATTAATGAAAGGTCTTCTACGTGCGTGCGCAAACGTAGATATATAATAATAATGGTGTGTGTTGTAGTCTTGTAGATGATGTAGTGTAGACTGTAGAGTTGAGAAGAAAGATAAAGAGATAGAAGAGATAAACTCTGTGATCGATGCATTGAGAAGGAAAATTAAAGTAAGGAAATGATTCAAATGATGATGCATTGGAAAGTGATATTGGTCAGAAGATGTGACTTTGCAAGCTGGAATTCAACTAATTTTTTTATTTTTTATTTTTTTTCTTTTATTCTTATTCATCGAATATTTGATTTTCCCGGTTAAGCCTGCACCTCGAAATAACATCCTATTTACATTTATACCTCTCTCACATTATCACTTGTAACACTTGAGCCTTCTAACTACCATTTTGGTGTAAAGAGATTCCTCCATTTGTTACTGGTGACAAAAATAATGGAAAAAAGCGCATGACACACGGTATAATTTTTGGACTTGAAATGTCCAAATTGTCCTCTTATGGTTCAAACATGAAAAAAAGAGGGAGTTCTTTGCGAGGTTACTTTAGTCAATTTTGTGAAATCAGGATATTTTGTTTCTATTGCACTTCTCAATAATTTTTTCAATATGCCACCATTTTGTCAAATGTGTTGATAGATTTAATTAATCTCTTCCTATGCTTCCTTTGCACGCAAAATTTGAAGTTATTTAGATATTTTAATTTGTTAGAAAAAAGTAAATATAATTTTGAACACTTACACATTGGTCGGTTCGATTTTGAATAATAAACATATTGTTCATTTTGTGTAAATAATGATTTTTTAATGTCTATGGTTGAGCAAATTTAATTTTTATTTTGCAGTGCTAGCTCTATTGCGCCAACTAGTTGTGAAGCTCCTTAAAATATTTGGTATACTTTTTTTTTTCTTTTTTTTTTTTTTGAGCAAATACAAAGAAAGGGAATTGCATCCACTTGATTAATTTTTTTATTAATTTTTTGAATTTTTTTTATTTGTCTATATTATTTATAGTTTAATATAGTTAAATTGGCATTGATTTGATTATTGACAAAGGAATCAAGGATTTATATGACATGAAGTTGATCCATGTCCAAGCCAATAAACTTCTAGGCAGCATGTGCGAGCAGTTTTCAAAGGCAAGTTATAAAGAATGGAAGGACAGTAAAGGTTCTGATGCCATCTTCTATGCTATCGAGAATGGGATTTTTAAATTTGTTGATAAAATAGCCAAAGAAAGTCCACAAGTACTTGAGTGGAGCGAGAGTGATGATGAACGTTTTCGAAATGCATTATGGGCAGCTATATTTCATCGTCAAGCTGAAATATTTAGCCTTATATGTGGGGTAGCTGACAAGTATAGTGGTCTAAAATTAAGGTATGATAAACAAGGCAATAACATATTACATACGGCGGGAAAGCTACCACCTTCCACTTTGGTTAATCGCACAGCTGGTGCAGCTTTTCAAATGCAAAAGGAACTACAATGGTATAAGGTACCCCCCTCACTTTATATTTTTCTTATACACATTTTCACTTTATATTAATCTTGTTAGTGGTATACATATGATATTGAGGACAAGTCAATATTAATGTACCCCTAAATACAACACCCGTACAATCCAATCCAAGGTATCATTATCTCTCCCATACAAATGCTTGAGGCCATTTTAAAGGTTCATGCTAAATATGCTGCGCTACAGTACCATTGTCCATATGGCATTACTAGATTTATTCTAAAACCATATATGATGACTCCGTTAAACACATCTACGTGATGCCTCAAAATGACTAATTATTAGAGCTCACTAATTTTATTTATATTACTTAGTTTGGCCTAAAATACAACTAAAATTTGACTTAGCATATGCTTATACAAAATCTTCACAACTTAGCTCAATCCCAAGTATCATAATATGCTACATCTCCCAGCACCACATGGAATTGTAGACTAGCTCAACATTTGCCACCACCTAGTTAAGTTAGTCACATTTGCATTATACCGTAAAAGAACAAATTAGAGAAAATTTCACTTAACAATCATAAGCTTTTATCACTTTTGCAATATCTCTCATAAAGTTTAAAATTCTCGTACTTTTAATTTTTTTCAATCTCACCACTCGCATTTAGATTTGGGGTTAAATTACATCGTCAAACAGTAAAATTGCTATTATACCCCTATGAACTCCATAAAATTACAAAATTACTCTTAAATTATAAGTAAAATTTTATTAATAAAAGGACATTTTGAAAATTTCGCAGCCATCCGTTAGTATTTAACAGATGGGCGAGATTACAAATTTTTTAAAGTTTGTTTTACGAATTTAAGAGTTTTTTAATTTTGGAAGACATTGCAAAAGTGATTGAAGTTTAGGGAAATTAAGTGAAGTTTTCCCATCAAATTAGTTTTGGAACTTTCTAAAAATGTACACTAATATATATATATTCAACTATGAAACTTAGTACATACCCAAAATTTTTGAATTTTGGGAGACATTGCAAAAATGATGGAAGTTTGTGAAGTTAAGTGAAGTTTTCCCAACAAATTGTTTTGGAACTTTCTAAAACTATACACTAATATATATATATATAAACATCAACTATGAAACTTAGTACATACACATACAATCGCTTCAAAATCCAATCCACTCCACCCAATCTGATTCGGAAACAAGATATAATGCAACAAACGCATGTGGGGTGCACGTAGGAAAGTAAACTTGTGATTTGGAAACATTAGGACTTTGAATGGTAGTACATACCTTCACGCAGTTGTACTTTGAGCGACGTTGTAAAGGGGAGAGAGAATGGGTTATTGGGCGAGGGAGATCGGTTGAGAGTGAATGAAGGTGATACGTCTTATTAAAACATAAATTCATAAGAATATGCAGTGGAAAATAATTTAGACATACCTTTACTCATTTTTGTTCATGCTAGTTCTTGATTTGAAACAAAAATCCCTATTAGTGATCGAAGTTAAATTTTAGAGACAGAAGTTTCTTCTAATTTATGTATAATTATGCATTTATGCTCATTAAAAGTTCTTTACTAATAGGTTATGTTAAGGACCCTCAATTAAAACGATACTGTATTTATTCCTTCTATTGAGAAATAAAATTCTCGCTCGTAATATGATATTAATGTTGACTAACGTGTAATTTTATTTATATTTTTGTAGCTTTTCTTTATAAGATTAGTTTAACAAATGCAGGCGGTGGAGAGCATTATCGATCCTGATTTTAAGTATCAGGAAGATAAAAACAAAGATGGTAAAACTCCCAGAGAATTGTTTACAGAGAACCACAAGGAATTGATGAAAGAGGGAGAGAAATGGATGAAGAGCACAGCAACTTCTTGTACAGTGGTAGGTGCTCTTATTGTTACCATTATGTTTGCGGCAGCCTTTACGGTTCCAGGCGGTAATAACCAAAATACAGGATACCCAATTTTCTTGAAGGACAAACTGTTTATGCTCTTCATAATATCTGATTCCATATCGCTATTTTCTTCTTCGACCTCAGTCTTAATGTTTTTGGGAATTCTTACGTCACGTTACTTAGAAGAAGATTTCCTGAAATCCTTGCCATCGAAGATGATAATAGGTCTTTCCACTCTCTTCTTCTCAATTGCAACCATGATGATAGCATTTTCTGCTGCTATTTTAATTATGTTACGTGAATATTCATGGATTTTCATTCCAGCCATTTGTTTGGCAAGTGTTCCTGTCACCCTGTTCGTGTGGATGCAATTCCCACTTCTTGTTGAGATGGCCATTTCAACTTTCGGACCAGGTGTCGTCAATAGAAAAATAATGAAGCGCTCGAAATTATGTACCTACTTATCGTCATGCTGCTCCTGAAAGAATTCCTATGGTTAAAAATATAAACCTTTATTGGGGTTCATTAATGTTTGACGAACAATTGGAGGTGATGATTTTTCTATTTTCATTATCTTGTACGGATGACTGATGAATTTTCAGCAACTGGCTCATGTTGCTAATTGCTAATCCATTAGATGTTTTTACGCTTTCTATATGTTTTTTTTTTTTCTTCTAAATTTTTTGGTTACTTTGGCAAAAGATATATTACTTCTTAATCCAATATATTTCCTCTAAATAAGTTTCGACCTATTCCTGGGACTTTACCTTCAAAAGAAAAAAGGAGTTTCATTAGGCCACAATGGTTATTAGTGTCCCAGGCTATAAGGTTATTAGAATAAATAAATAAATAAATAATAACTATTGGTTAATATAAAAGAATAAATTCCATATCTTAATTCGAAGTAGAAATGAAGAAAATATTCGAAGATCTGAACTATTTCCTATCAAATTTTTTCGTGAAATATAGTATTTGACTTAACGCAAATGAAAGAAATTGAATTTAATGTTTTGAAGAAAAAAAAAAAAAAAAGATTAAATCCTTAAACTGTTATAGAAAGCAAAATGATACTCAACTATATATCTCCATTTAATTGTTGGGATTTAACAACCCTTTTCTTTATCTTTTTACAACCCTTTTCTTTTTCTTTATTTTTTTTGTACAACCCCTTTCTTGGCTTATGAGTTATGAGCCAACCATGGACCGAGCCAATAATATTTTAGCCCATTTCTATGATTTTTTTTTTTAAAAAAACGGCACTGTATTGACTATACTTAGATGACTGTTAAGGCCCTTGTATTTTATTTCCTTGTTTTAATTTTGTTTTATTCCTTGTTTTCATGTATTTCTCATATTAATAATTTAAATAAAAAAAAAGTATTATATTAAAGTGTTATTCCAACATATCTCACACATTATTGCCTAATATTAGGAATAAAAATGTATGTTCGGTAAAGAGTTTTATCGTGTATAAAAAATTATTAATGTGATATAACTTTGAAAATATAATTTAATTTTTGTGATAGGAAAGTAAAAAAAGTAATTTAATAATATAATCTTTAAGGATCCAAAGTACGTACGAGATCCTTCCCCTTGTTTTCTTTTGTGTGTTATTTACTTTTGCTTCGAAAAAGACAGACATTATTAAAAAAATAAAAATAAAAATAAAAAACGCTTCAAAACCCATTCCCCAACAAAAACCATTCCCACGACCATTTCTCCCTAAATTTTTCCCCAAACCCATTCAAAATCGCCTCCTCCTCTCTCAAAATCGAGTAATGCTTGGCGCAAGGAAAGGATCCGGTGGAAATCCGAAGTTGCCAAAGGAGTCGCCGTCAACCATCCAGTGCTTCTCTCCCCACGCTACTCTCTCTCAGCTACACCCGCCAAACGACACAGTTTGCATTTTCACTCTTTTCCGATCTTTGATTTTTTGCCCATTGCCTGCTCAAATTTCTTAGATGATGGGATCTATTTAATCTGTGTATTGTTAAGATATAGTGGTGGTTGTTTTGTTTGATTTCCAAAATGGGTAAAATTTTAAGGCTTTGAAGTTATGAATTTGAAACGAAATTTGGTTTTGTTTTGTTTTCGAAGAGACGAAATTTGGTTTTGTTTTCAGCAGTTGATAGGGCAGAGTTCTGCAGATACAGAGGAAGAATGTGAAGCATTCTGCCTTTTTTTTCTTTTTTTTTTTCTTTTTCTTTTTTTTTTTTTTTCGTTTTAAACTTGTTTCCAAAGAGTTTTTTTTTTTTACCAAATCGGTTTGTGGAGATGTTTCTATTTTCGTGTTTTTTTTTTTAATTTTTTTTTATGTGTTTTCTCTTTGGTGGTTGGTTTTTGGTGTCGATTCGATTGTTTCATGGATAGAATGAACAAAAAATCTTGAGCATTCTTCATAACACAAACAGATTTAACACATGGGTGATATGCTATTTTGGTTCAAATATAGATTTCTTTTTACATGATGTTGATTTAGGATAGTGCATGGAACATGCAGGTTCTTCAAAGGCAACTGCATCCCAGCCCCTAAGCTCCTCCCAACCACCTGCATACCAAAGATTTGATGTTAGCAAGATCAAGAAGTGAAAAGATGTAATAGCTGGGATAATTCGGTGCCGTGTTGATGTAATTGATTGGTTTAGCTAGATGTTAGTGAGAAAATTTTTGTAAAGCTGAAAAGTTTTACATTTTTTTTGTAATCATTTTTATTATAGAATTTGTCTAGTTTCAAGCTTATGGGTTGTTGGTGTATTTCATCTATTCTGACCACATGATTGCACAATTTCAGATTCACTTACGCCGTGTACACAAAATGGAAAAAAACCTAAATGAGCAGACATAAAAAAATTAGGTTCTTATTTCAACAAGAGCATATCTCACTTTATATATGGATGAAATTATTTCAATAGAAAGAATAAAGCTTTAAGCAAATTTTTTTGCAATTAGGTCTCTGACGTTTGTGACACAAACTGAATAAAATGTGAAACAAACTTGTATAATGCAACCATAAAATTTACATAAATTGTTCTTATGTCATCATCCTCAAAGGTACAAAGTACAGGCAACCAAAAAAATTATAATTCAAGAGAATGCCGCAATAAACTTCAACTTCATTCAGGGGAACAATTCATGAGAAAGAATAGCATAACCCATGTATGAACTTAAGTTTAGTTTATATCAATTTCTCAAGTCTACAAATTTCAGCTTAAGTTTGAACTCAATAAGTGTGGAGGGCACCAATAGCTGGGATCATCTAATGTTGCAGCAATCTCTCCTGCAGCTGAAAAATGAGGGATCGCCCTTCGTTTGGCAACTACAGGATGTAATAACTCAAACTCTAAACTTTTTCAAAACTCTTGACCATTGGACAACTGCTTTAGATCTTAATTTGCTTAGTTTTCATGAATTTCTTGACTTGTTTTCTATTGCTAGCTATTTGTTTTTCTTGGATACTCCATGTGTACTTGGGTTTATAATATATATAAGTCTATCACATTCAGTGGCCTAATCTAGTTCAAAGTTGGTGGCTGCTCCGTTGCCTGGGCATTTAAGTCTAAATTTCCTAAATCACTTACTCTCTGAGTCAGCCTGGGAATGAGTTGCATACTTACCTTTAATGAAAGTGGTTTGGGTTTTGGATTTTGTTGGCTGGCATTATATTTTTTCTTTTCCGCCGCTTGAGTTTGGTTACTGGAACTATGTGTATGCCTTCAGTTTCGTTTATCTAATGTTATTTCTATGATGCGACCTATTAAGGATGTTGTCTTGGATATTTATCATATCTTAGTTCTCTCTATCCATCTTATAATTTTAGTAAAATATTATGAGCTGTTAATTCTGAGAAAAAATTGCTCTTTTGGAGGTTTATTAATACGGCCGGTGTGGGGTGGCCGAAACCACCCCAGCCCCTTGGGGGTGGTCCGACCAACCCCAAATGCACCCGGTCCCCCTTTTTTTTTTTTTTTTGGCCAAGGGGGTGGTCCGGCCACCCCCTTGGCCATGGGGGTGGTTCGACCACCCCCAAATCGGCCAAGGGGTGGCTGGAACCACCCCATCTTTCTCCCCCTTTTTTTTTTTTTTTTTTTTTTTAATATTTTACTTAAAAAAAAAAATTAATATTAAAAAATCAATTTTTGGCATGTACATCGGATGGCATCAGAATTTGAAACAAAGGCTGCCGTTCAACTACAAATGCTTGGCCTCGGTGGGGGCAAACATAGCTTAAAATAACTCATATCATTACATGACAACACATAGTTTGATAGAAGTAAGGTTACTACAGTCATTTTTTACAATTATTTTACTTTCGTTGAAGTAATGTGTTTTATAAGTGTTTTATTTTGTTTTTCTAATACATGGCATCAAAACTTATTTAAAACATGTG